>RJWK010024141.1:0-28595 GCA_004363435.1 Platanista minor
TTTTTTTTTTTTTTTTTTTTTTTTTTTTTTTTTTTTTTTTTTTTGCGATACGCGGGCCTCTCACTGCTGTTGCCTCTCCCGTTGCGGAGCACAGACTCCGGACGCGCAGGCTTAGTGGCCATGGCTCACGGGCCCAGCCGCTCCGCGGCATGTGGGATCTTCCAGGACCGGGGCATGAACCCGCGTCCCCTGCATCGGCAGGCGGACTCTCAACCACTGCGCCACCAGGGAAGCCCTTATTTCTTTTTTTTTATTGACATGAAATTGACATAACATAAAATTAACCATTTGAAACTGAACAGTTCAGTGGCATTCAGTACATTCACAATGTAATGTAATGTGTAAATGCACAACCCCCATCTCTAGTTCCAAAACAATTGTTTCTTTTTTGTTTTTAGCTTTATTGAGATATAATTGACATACGACACTATGTAAGTTTAAGATGTACAATATGATGATTTGATGTAAGTATATATTGTGAAATGAAGTTAATTAACCCAACCATCACCTCACACAGTTACCATTTTTTTGTGTGCGATATGAATTTTTAGGTTTCACTTTCAGCAACTTTCAAGTATACAGTACAGTACCATTCACTATACGCACCATGCTGTACATTAGATCCTCAGAACTTATAACTGGAAGCTTGTACTCTTTGAGTATCTTCACTCATTCCTTTCTCTCACCAACCCCCTACAACCAATCTGCTCTGTTTCTATGAGTTTGGTTTTTTTTAGATTCCATATTTAAGTGAGGTCATACAGTATTTGTCTTTGACTTATTTCACTTAGCATAATGCCCTCCGGCCTCATTCATGTTGTAGCAAATGACATGATTTGTTTCTTTTTTTATGGTATATGATATGTAAATGTGTGTGTGTGTCTGTATATATATATATATATATATATATATATATATATATATATATACACACACCAAATTTTCTTTACCCATGCATCCATCAATGGACACTTAAGTTATTTCCATATCTTGGCTACTGTAAGTAATGCTGCAATAAACATGGGGATGCATATCTCTTTTTGGGTTAGTGTTTTCATTTTGTTCAGATAAATACCCAGAAGTGGCATTGCTGGATCATATGGTAGTTCGATTTTTAATTTTTTAGACCGCTTCATACTGTTTTCCATAGTAGCTGCACCAATTTACATTTCCACCACCAGTGCCCAAGTGTTCCCTTTTCTCCACACACTCACTAGCACTTATTTGTCACTTGTCTTTTTGATAATAGTGACTCTAACAGGTGTGAGGTGATAGCCCAGTGTGTGTGGTTTTTTTTTTTTAATAAAATTTATTTATTTATTTATTTGCTGCACTGGTTCTTCGTTACTGTGCAGGGGCTACTCTTCTTTGTGGTGCGTGGGCTTCTCACTGTGGTGGTTTCTATTGTTGTGGAGCACGGGCGCTAGGCACACGGGCTTCAGTAGTTGTGGTGCACGGGCTCAGTAGTTGTAGTGCATGGGCTTACTTGCTCTGCGGCATGTGGGATCTTCCTGGACTAGGTCTCGAACCCGTGTCCCATGCATTGGCAGGTGGATTCTTAACTTCTGCGCCACCAGGGAAGCCCCTCATTGTGGTTTTGATTTGCATTTTCCTGGTGATTCATGATGCTGAGTACCGTTTCTTGTACTGTTGACCATGTGTATGTCTTCTTTGGAAAAAAGTCTATTCAGGTCCTTTGCCCATTTTAAAACCAGATTATTTCTTGTTTTGCTATTAAGTTGTATGAGTTCCCTACATATTTTGAATAGTAATCACTTGTCAGATATTTGGTTTGCAAATATTTTCTCCCATTCCGTAAGTTGCCTTTTCATTTTGTTCTGTACTGGTCTTGAAATATAAGTAGGAGCTGTTTTCAGGCACAAACTGAAGGGACATACTTCGGGTGTTCTACTGTTTTTGGCTTTCTTTTTCCAAAACAGGCTATTTATTTGCTCCCAATAAATCAACCGGCAGTGATTAAGTGATCGATGTGGCCTGGGTGGGTGAGTTGCTCTCGGGGAGAGAAAGCTCTACTGTTTTCATTATAAATCATTAATCACAGTTCACAAGTGGTATTTCTAGCATGATAAAATTAAGTGAAACAAATAATGTAACAGTTCTGGTACACTATGTATTTGTTACTTATGTTACTACCAGGTGATTCATATATATTATAAATTATTTTCTTCTGAAGTATCTTATGGGTTCTTAAACTCTCCACAGGCTCAAAGTTTTTCAAAACCCTTTTGTCAGAAAAATATGCATAACTAGTTTTAAATAGTCTCCCCTCAATATAGTATAAACATAAAGTTTATATTTTGCTAAATGACTTGAACTCATATCAAATCCCCCTGCCTCATCTCTTAAGGACATCCCAGGCAGACCCCAGAGCTTTCCAATCATATTCAATTATTTAAAATTCAGCCTCATTTGACCCACTTCTGCTCACCCAAGTGCCCCCCCGCCCCCCCCCCCGGCCCCCACCCCCACCCCCGCCATCTTGGCCAGTTTTTAGCCTGAGGTACTGAAATGGAAAGCAAAGCTCTGTGTTTTTATTCTTTGTTAGATGTCTTGCCAGACAAGTATGGCAGGATCTTCAGTACAACTCTAATAAAATATAGACTGTGGACTCTACTGTTTGTTTATAGGAAGTCAATGAACATTTTTAACATTTTTATTATCTACCATCATATATCATCATTTCACGATTTGAAGCATGTGGCTGCCTCTTTATAACTTTACAACCATGTTCATTCAAGAAATATTTATTGATTACCCACACTGTGTTAAATACTGTTCTACAGGTCAAACCACAGCACAAGCAAAACTTTTGGTTTCATTTGAATTTCATTTGATTTCATATTTTTTTAAGGTGTCTTCCTAGGTAGTCCAAACAGATATTTTACTTTTTTATTGATGCAAATTCTAAGTTGCTTCGAAGTATTTCAAGGTCCCCATTGAGACTGACAGTTCAGGTTGACTTAAAGTGACCAACATTTATAACAACAGCACAGGTATATTGAGTAGGTACTATGTGCCACTGTGTTAAGTGATTTACTTGTTTTATTTAATCTGGATAGTAATCAGGTAAGCTAGCTAATCGTATTATTCTCATTTTACAATGAGAAAACTGAGTGTGAGTGGTCATTAAACTAGCCTGATTTTATTGCTAAGTTAGCCTTGCATTTTGATTCAAAAGCCAGCTGAGCTAGTCCAGCTGTCTGACTGGAGCCATGATATGAATTTAGACTCCACCCCTTATAAGTTACTTCACCTTTGTGTTGTCAGTTTTCTCATCTGTAAAATGGAAATAACCACTATATCTTTCTCATAAGTTTTTTTAAGATAAATTAAGGTAAAATAAATATAGCCCTTAGAATAATCTGGCACACAGTACACATTATAAAAAAAATCTTAACGATTACAAGTATGTAATCCCTTACCAGAAAACCATGAGGTTTGATATGTTTTGGAATTCAGAATTCTTCAGATTTTACAAAAGTAAATGAGAGCATTTACCAAAATTTATATAACATTTTCAGCAGAGTCTGGGAACCTCCCCATAAGCAAAGAAATGAATATATCTGACTTAAACTTGTTAATTCACGTGGAGTGGAACAAATGAGGACTCTATGTAGTTTGATTTCACTTCAGGTCTGAATTTGGTACCCAACTAGTTTGAGCCAAATGTAAAAAAATATATATATATTTATTTGGTTTTGGGTTTTGAGAATTTTAGTAAAGGACCTATTATTAATGACTAAGCTACATTACCTATACCAAAATGGTCAGAATCATCTTTACTTCAGGCTCTAGAATTTCAAATGGGATTCAAAGGAACATTTCTCATGTAAATTCTCCCTACCAGTTACTTGGCAGAATTTAACACTCAGTGATATTATTTGACATAACCAATTTCATTTCATCTGCTTCACAAAATGTCTCTTGACTTTCCATTTCAGAGTTCCCAATAGACATTTGAAATCATTATAAAATTTCTGCTAGTTCTCAATACAAAGCTTTTGATTCAATTTAGATTTTATCTCATGCTGTGAAGTTTCAAAAAACATATAAAATCTTCCCAAACCTTAATCATTTTGGTGCTGTAATCTAAACCTTTTAAAGTCATAAGCAACATTCAGGATACACTGGGTTTTACTGCAGCTAACATACAGTCCCCCAGATCTCCATGGCTTAAAAAATAAGGGCAGATGGGCATGCACTTGGCTTATAGAAAGTTAGTTTGAAAAAGACTTTTGGGAAAGCAATATGACATCATGAATCAAATCTTAAACGTAGCTATAGCTTTTGGAACAGTCATCTTATTTTTTGAATCTATCATAAGGAAGTAATCATAAATGAAAGTAAAGATACATGCACAAAGATGTTACTCAAAATGTTAATTATAATAGAGGACAATTGGGAAAAACAAAACATCTACCGAAATAGAATGATTCAATGAATTATGACACACTGCTGAAACAAATTAGACACAAATAAATCAAAAGACATCCTGTGTTCATGCATTGGAAGAATGAATACTGTTAAAATGTCCATACTATCCAAAGCAAGCTACAGATTCAGCGCAGTCCCTATCAAAATGTCAATGGCTGTATCAAATCATCATGTTGCACCCTTAAAATATTTTACAATTTTACTTGTCTATTATATTTCAATAGAAATTAATTTTAAAAATCTTTGCCACAGGTTTAGTGAGGTGAGAAAATTACACAAAATAGCATGTGCTGTAATTATATTTTGTTTCTGTCATTTAGGGAGACCTAAATAGTCCTTCCTTTTAGACTCAATAAATTCAATTTATTTAGTAAAATTGAAAAAAATCAAAATTCACATGGAACCATAAAGGACTCTATATTGCTAAAACAATCTTGATAAAGAAGAATAAAGCTGGAGACCCCACACTTCCTGATTTCAAAACATATTACAAAGGTACAGTAATCAAAACAGCATGGTACTGGTGTAAACACAGGCATATAGACCAATTGAATAGAATAGAGAACCCAGAAATAAACCCATACATATACATTGAAATGATCTTTGACAGGGGTGCCAAGACGTATTGTATATAATGGGGAAAGGAGAGTCTCTTCAAAAAATGATGATGGGAAAACTGAATATCCATATGCAAAAAAATGCAACTGGTCTCTTACACCAACACAAAGATCAACACAAAATGGATTAAAGACTTAAGCATAAGACCTGAAACTAAGTAAAATTCCTGGAAGAAAACTTAGGGGAAAAACTTCATAACTTTGGTATTGGCAATGATTTCTTGCATATGGCACCAAAGCACAGACAAAGAAAGGAAAAATAGACTAATGGAAGTATGTCAAACTAAAAAGCTTCTGTGCAGCAAACCATCAACAGAGTGAAACACAACCTATGGACTGAGAGAAAATATTTGCAAACCATATATCTGAAAAAGAAATAATATCTAAAATATAGAAGAAACTCCTACAGCTCAATAGCAAAAATCCATATAATCCAACTTAAAAATGGGTTAAGGACTTAATACATAGATATTTCTTTAAAGAGGACATACAAATGGCCAATGGGTATATAAAAATACGTTCAGCATCACTAATCATCAAGGAAATGCCATCAAAGCTACAATGAGATATCATCTTACACTTGTTAGTATGGCCATTATGAAAATAAAAGTGTTGGTAAAGATGTGGGGAACTAAAAGATCCCACATGCCACAACTATGACCCAGCACAGCCAAATAAATAAATAAATATTTTGAAAGAAGGAAAGAAAGAAAGAAAGAAAGGAAGAAAGAAAGACAGGGAAAGAAAGAAAAAGCAATCATGACCTCTGTTAAGGCAATGGCATCTATCTTCCTAATTCCTTTTCTGCTCCCACAAAGACACACACACACAATGTTTTAAATTGAAAAGACATTATATACATTTTATTTTGTTTTCATTTCAAACTGTACAATTTTGAAGCCACATTTTAATTTACTGATTGCATAAATCTATGCTACACAGGCCTATCACAAATCATCTAGTTTTGAATATTTAGATTACTTTCAAACTTCACTATTTTAAATAGTTCAGAGCAGCTGTAAATACTTTGGAAGAAAAGCAAAAATAATCTGAAAAAATTCTGAAACAGACAAAAATTTTAAACAATGTATGAAGAAATTGCTAAACGGGGCGTCATGTGTGTGAAATTTAAAATTACTGGAAATATGTTTTGACCACTTTGTCATTTTGCTCACTTGTGGTTTTTTTGGGTTTTTTTTCTGGTCACTTGGCTTATGGGATCTTAGTTCCCCAACCAGGGATTGAACCCTGGCCCTCAGTAGTGAAAGCACAGAGTCCTAACTACTGGACCACCAGGGAATTCCCCATTTGATATGGTGATTAAATTAATTTTAACCAAATCATCTGGAGCTAATGTTATTGATAATTATTTCTGAGTAAAAAAAAAAAAAAATACAGGATTTTGCTTTATACATGTTAATATTTTATAGTTTAAAAAAATGAGTGTGTACTATAGGAGAAATATTCTTACACATCTCTATTCCTATTCCTGGGTAATTTATTCTTTTGGCTGCAATTGCCAATACAATTAAAACAATTTTTTTCTCCCAAACTAGTTATTGGCAGTACATAAGAATCCCATTTATGTTTGCATATTCTATTACAGCTAAGATAGCCTTGGCTAAGCTGAAAGAGAGATTAATTTTATGGGGCTTGTGCCCACCACCCCCTTTCCCCTCCTTGGGGTATTTTTTCTTCAATGAAAAATACAGTGCTTATTTTCTCTTTTTTATTTTATTTAATTAATTTATTTATTTTTTGCCATCCACGGGCCTCTCACTGTTGTGGCCTCTCCCGTTGCGGAGCACAGGCTCCGGATGCGCAGGCTCAGTGGCCATGGCTCACGGGACCAGCCGCTCTGTGGCATGTGGGATCTTCCCAGACCAGTGCACAAACCCGCGTCCCCCACATCAGCAGGAGGACTCTCAACCACTGCGCCACCAGGGAAGCCCCTATTTTCCCTTTTTTAATTCTGATGTTAGACACAAAATCATAAATTAACCTACAAGTGTGAGTTCTGATTTAGCAGAGGCCTATCTTGTGACATTGTTTTCATATCAATTATTTATCAAATATTTTTACTGTACTTTTAATTTCCTTTTTGCCTTAGTTTTTATTTAGAAGAATATTCATTTGATCTTCCCTGGTGGCGCAGTGGTTAGGAATTCGCCTGCCAATGCAGGGGACACGGGTTTGAGATCTGGTCCGGGAAGATCCCACATGCCACGGAGCCAACTAGGTCCACAAGCCACAACTACTGAGCCCGCGCGCTAAAACTACTGAAGCCCGTGCTCCGCAACAAAGAGAAGCCACCGCAATGAGAAGTCCATGCACCACAATGAAGAGTAGCCCCCTCTCGCTGCAACTAGAGAAAGCCCACACACAGCAACGAAAACATAACACAGCCAAAAATAAGTAAATAAATAAATAAATTTATTAAAAAAACAGAGCATTTCTATCACCCCTGAAAGTTTCTCAAAGAAAAGGAATATTCATTTGCCTCTTAATGTTGTGCCCTTCTTTTTAACATCAGGTTAATAATTTTGCTTTTGTATGATTTGTCTTGTGTCCTATTGTTTTGCTTTGTTTTAATTTTTTTTGTATTTCTTTAATTTCTTTTTTGTTTTTGTTTTTTTTTTGACTGCGCTGCCAGGGAATTCCGGCATGTGTCCTGTTTTAACATTTATTATTTTGTGACCAAGATACAATTAATATTAAAAGAATAATTTGTATATATAGAAATACATAAGTTTTGTATGGCTAATTAGAACACTTCACATTATTTGAACTTTTTTTTGTTTTTTTCAGTACGCGGGCCTCTCACTGCTGTGCCCTCTCCGGTTGCAGAGCACAGGCTCCGGACGCGCAGGCTCAGCGCCCATGGCTCATGGGCCCAGCCGCTCCGCGGCACGTGAGATCTTCCCGGACCAGGGCATGAACCCGTGTGTCCCCTGCATCGGCAGGCGGACTCTCAACCACTGCGCCACCAGGGAAGCCCTGAACTTTTTTTTTTAACCACTCTGCCTCTTTCTCTTTTCTCCTCAACCCAACTTTTTATTTTTTCCATATGAAGGTCTGTGTATTAGCCACCTCTTACATATTTGTTTCAGACATATGGTTTTGGGTCAAGAATGTGTACCTTGGTTGGGCTGTTATTATCGTTGGGCACTGACTCAGGGGTGCTGGAGTGTGTAGAAACTCCTGCTGGTTTTCTACAATGTCTCATGCTTGTCACGTATATTAAAAAACCCTAGAACTGATCCTTAAGTAACCCCATCTGGCACATTTTGGCATCCATGGTAATTTTAACCATTTGGATAAGATATTCAGTCAGTTTTCTTTCTAATTTATAATACTGGATCCTAGGCCATATGGTCCTAATGTGTTGACAAGAAGAAAGAACCACATCTCATCAAAGTCCAAACACATGAAATCCGATGTTTTCTCATTATCGCTAATGGCCTGACACCATCACAGAAGTTTTTTTTTTTTTTGATTTGGGGACCCTTCAGGGTGCACTTTTTTTTCATCTTTATGGAGTATAATTGCTTTACAATGGTGTGTTAGTTTCTGCTTTATAACAAAGTGAATCAGTTATACATCATAAAAGTTAACTAATTAGTAGAGTAGGCTTTGTTCTCTTTAAACCATCAGAATTTTGCCTTACTGTACTTACATCTCTTCTGGATGGTTACTATTGGATGGCTTAAATAATCTGTTACAGTATGTAGTAGTTACCTAGGCAATCCTGGTTTATCTCACCAATTTATGATTAATAGGGCAACATTCTGCCCATCTTCCTTGAAAAACTAGTATCTCTTTTAACTCTTTAGCAATCTTCAGAGTTTTCATTATCCATGAATCCTCCAAAATAATGGCCTGTCTCCTCGCATCTGCTCTGGTTTTAGGTACCTTGCAGACATTATCACTGAGCTGCCAGTTACTGCCTCATTCCTCATTCCCTGCTATTGTGCTCTCTTTCCGGGTCGTGTTACTCAGAGCAGCTTTAAAATATACAAAGGGAAGAAAAGGAGAGTAACATGAGCTGACCTAGTGGATCACAAAGGGCCAGAGAAAGTAGGTCTGATATTCTCCTTACCCTTCCCCCAGAATATTCTCCTCTAGTCTCTGATACACCTCTCCCAAGGAAAGAAGAGAGAAGCTTCCTTCGTTACGCAGACCCCCAAACCATAACTTAGCTCTAGATTTTGAAATCCCTTTGCTGAACTAAGGTTTAAGCATTGGAACAATATACCTGGATGAAGTTAAGAAAGACTTTTACCTTTTATTATCTAATAATAATAGCACCATCTCATTTAATAATAGCTAATTATTATGTACCATTTCATTTAATCCAGATGAAAACTTAATAATAATATTTGAGCCTTTACTAGGACCAGGCATTATCCTGAAGATTTGATAATCGTCTATTTAAATCTTCTCCGCAGACTTGTTGTTAGCACTATTTTGCAGATGGGGAAACTGAGGTTAAAGGAGATTAAATAAATTGCTCAAATTCTACAGCAGGACTGTCTACTTACAAAACTCAAATTCTTTTCATCCACTTCATTACTCTCCAGTCTCTGTATAATATGCTTTAATGAGCTAGAAAATAAAGTTTCATCCTTTGGAACAAGGTAGAGTCGAGTCTGAAGTTGGAGAAAGTGGCCCTTACTTGTTATGTATTTTTCATGTGCTGTAGGCACACCAGTAGTAGGCATTAGCCCTTTGTAGTTTGTGTGCATACACAATTGCTCTGAAATCCTTACTTCCACCTATCAAAATACAGTTTCAAACACTTCTTATGGAGGACCTAATTGTAATGAGAATAGAGATATTAAATGTTTAACTTGGCAATTGGTGTTTAAGCTATTGGGTACATTTGAGAGAAAGTTGGAATGGTAGTAAAACAATATAGAGTGATTCAGTATACATTAGGAGTCTGAAAAAATTGCTTTAAAGTATAATGCAGAACATATTTAGCCTGTCACCCATTTTATTATTCAACAAATAATTATTAAGTGCCTATTAAATGACAATCATCGGCTAAGTCCTGGAAAAATGGATATAAAAAGCCACAGGATTTTTTTTTTTTTTTGGCTGCGCTACATGGCTGGTGAGATCTTAGTTCCCTGACCAGGGATTGAAACTGGACCCATAGCAGTGAAACACTGGACCACCAGGGAATTCCCTATTTCTTCATTTTCAAAATGATGTTTTTTGCCACTGATTTATATAGAATTAAGATGAAATATTGATCAGCACTTGTGAACTTTTAATTAATACCATTTAAATAACAATAATAAGGAATTCCCTGGCTGTCCAGTGGTTAGGACTCCATGCTTTCACTGCTGAGGGCCCGGGTTCAATCCCTGGTCAGGGAACTAAAATCCTGCAAGCCGCTGCACTGCATGGCCAAAAAAAAAAAATAAATAAAACCCACCAAAAAAGATAGGAAAAAAATAAATAACAATAATAAAAACTGCTAAATCAATTTTAACAAATACTGTGAAAAATATGATTTCAACATTATTTTTTAATTAATCTGCTTTTCCTCACTGATTTAAACTATTAATCTTTATTACGTATAAAATACCCATTTATACATGGATTTTTCTTTCTGGGGATCTGTTTATTTCTGTGCCAGCCTCTCAACTTATGCCTTTATAATGTGATTCAATATTTGGTAAGGTGTATTCCCTCTCATTACCCATATATCTTTAAAAACATTTCTTCCCCTTACATATTTTTGATTCTTATAATTAGGAATCATTTGAAATATTTCTCTGTCCTACTAAATCCACAATTGTAATTTATAATATGCAAGATACTGTCTTGAGACCATGGAAGCTATTAAGAGAAAAATGATAGACTCTTGCTATTAAGGAATTAGTCTATTGTATGAAATAGAGTTATAATCTGATTCTAGGAACATGAAAAAGAGGCAAGCTAGAACAAGCACTGATAGACATGTTTTACAGAGTTAAATATTTATTAGCTCTTATTAATATAGCTGAGCATACATGTGTTTGTTATAGTAACTTTATAGATGGCCAGCTCCCTTAGGCTCTCTTAAAGTTGTGAAGAGCAGAACACGTGTAGCTTCTTTTTTATGTAACATCTGAAAATCCAAATACCTAGAGGCTCTTTCTTTTTCTTTTTTTAGAGGGGGAGCAGTGGAGCAGAGCATGCACATCCTTGAACACCAGGGATCACAGGTGTTTTGGATTTCTGAATCTTCAGTTCAGTCTACAATGACATTAACTAACCCTGATTCTCTGTTAGGCGTACAAGAGTGATTTCATTTTAAACACGTGTTCAGTTTGGGGGATGATCTAGCTATTAGACACGTCCATATAATCTCGTTTCACATAATATTTTCTTCTGCAAATTCTTTATGCTATTATTCTGCTAACTTAACTCCATTGTCATTAAAATATTTATGACTAGAGCCTTTGGATGTATATTCAGTGATCCTTTTATTCCCTCATACAAAATGCTTATTATGTAGCAAGTTACAAACATTTTACTAGTCTTTTATATGTGGCACAATATTTATGATTTAAATCTATGGTATGGGTGGCACAAGGCAGAATTTTTTAGGTGTTCTAACAGATGCATAAAAGAAGTAAATTTAGATTAGGAAAATCCACATAAGCTCCGTGAAGATGATTGCTGGGGGTTAAGCTCTGAAGAGTGAGTGCGATTTCAAGAAGCAGAGAATGAGACAAAAGCAGGTGGAGAGAGAAGAGACAGAGAAGTCAGCTATTTGCAAACTAACCAGAGGTACAGTTGCTGTTGGGTCCTCAAAGCTACTGTTTGATTTTTGATTTCTAGGGCCCCTGTTGTCTCCTGTATGTTATGTATAAGTAGATAGATAGATGTATTCCACTGGCCATCATTAGTCTGTTGTAGGATACTTCTTATCTATTTATCCATCTAACTATTATCTATCAATCATCTATCTAATTATTTGCTTACTGAGGGACAGCTGGGTTGTTGCCAGTTATAAGCCATTACGACTAATACTGCAGTGTACATTCTTGCACACACTTCCTCATGTACATAGGTGGAATTTTTGTATATACCTGGAATTGAAATTGGTGGATGGTAAAGAATGCCTATCTTCAACTTGATTAAATACTGAAAAATTGCTCTCCATAGTTTTATTTATTTTTTAATAAATGTATCTTCCCACCAGTAATGTACACTTGGCACTGTCAGAATTCAAAAATGTTTCCAATCTAATGGATGGATATAAAATGGTATCTTGTTGTTTTAATTTGCATTGCCTTGATTATTAGTTATATAAGTATTATTATTTTTTGTTTGTTTGTTTTTTGTTTTTTTGCGGTACGTGGGCCTCTCCCGTTGCGGAGCACAGGCTCCAGACGTGCAGGCCCAGCTGCTCCGCGGCATCGGCAGGCAGACTCGCTACCACTGCGCCACCAGGGAAGCCCTATAAGTATTATTTTTGTAAGCTTATTTGCTGTTTGGATTTCTTCTGAAAATTAATATTCTTTTCCCATTTTTCTCTTGGGTGGTTTGGCTTTCTTATTGATCAGTGGTATTCTGAATACTAATCCTTTTTTCATCATATATGTCACAATTATCTTTTATCTTTTTTATGACTTAATTAATTTCATGAAGTTTTAAATATTAATGTTTTCAAATTTGTCAGTCCTTTTCGTTCAGGGTGTTTGCTTTATGAGCCTTCTTTAGAAAATCTTTCCTTAACTTGCAGTCATGGAGACTTGATCCTATATTTTCTTTTTCTTTTTTTTTTTTTTAACGTAACTTACTTTTTATTGAAAGTATCTTGCATTCGTGACTGATGCTTTCTGGGTTATGCCATACAGTTTAACATTAAAGGTTAAATTATTTTTTACATGCGAGTAGTGTTTATGGTTTTCCCCACATAGGATTACTGATTATAAAAAGATGACACACCACATGGGTTAAGTGTCTTTTTTAATTGAAAAGCCAGCAAACTGTCTAATTCTGTTTCCTCCCAAAACACAAACTGAGTAGTAACTGAGCCTCTAGCCAACATACTCAAAGCTGAGAGGATTAAAAATGCAAAAACAAGTCCTCAGATCCAATTAAGGGAGCCCTGCTACATACAGGCTAATCAATACCAGTGGTACTCTGACTCCAGGAAGCTGGAAGACATTCTGATAACCCCACTCTGATAACATTTACCTCAAGTAGCCTTTTTCCAGTTTCCAACTCATGAATAAAGATAGTACATTGTTAATTCTATTTCAGAAAAATTTTTGCAAATAGTTTTACTTACAATGCCAACTTCTAAAAGTCACTAAACTAAAGGTAACCAGACAATAAACTAGGCAGAAATTGCTTTACAAAAAGAGGGAGAGCCCAAAATGCTACTTTCTATAGAGAACCCACAGTTCAATTTTATTCAGAGCAAAGAAAAAAGAACTTTTGATCATACTAGAAGAAACAGAGCCATAAATTTGGAATCTGTACTGAAACTACACATGCAATGAGGACAACATTCTGCTAATACAGCTGATTTGCTGCTGCATTTGTGGACCATTTTTCTAATATTAACAATTATAAACAAAGCAGTGCAACTAGTATTTGGAACAATCCTTACAGTGTTACAGCATCAGACACAAAATTTCACTTCTCACACCACTGGTTCTCTTTGCGTACCTGGGCTTCCTCTTCTTCAGTAAAATCATTTTTGATATTGAATGTCTTTCGAATCTCCTCAGGAGTTTTCCCCTTGATCATATTGGCAACAGTCTTGCAGGTAACATCAAGCAAACCTTTGATGTGAAAGTAGTTTGCTGCCAGTATAAGCTCAAAAATATTCTTGGTCAACTTTCAGGAGTTCTTGATCCCAAACAGGGATGTCGTCTGTTCACTTTTCTTTGTTCTCATCAACCTCAAGAGGAGGAGGATCATCCTTGTGGTGGGTGCACCACTGAAAGACCTCTTTTAGTATTGCTGCATTAACATTTGGCAAGGGGACTGGATCAACATCTCCTTCATCATCCATTCCCAAATCTTCCAACATGGTCTTAATAGTCACAGATTGTTTCACAATTTCAACATCAACTTCAAATATCTCTTCATCAGAACTCTGCAACTTAATTGAAGGCATGGTGTTAGGACTCAAGGAGATGGTGGGCCAGCGGCTGATGAGAGCAGGGTGGCATCTGCAAAAAGAAAAACAGAAAAGCGGAGAACAAGGCCAACCGATCCTATATTTTCTTATACACTTTTTTTCATTCATTCATTCACTTTTTTTTTTTTTTTTTTTTTTTTTTAGCGGTATGCGGGCCTCTCACTGTTGTGGCCTCTCCCGTTGCGGAGCACAGGCTCCGGATGTGCAGGCTCAGCGGCCATGGCTCACGGGCCCAGCCGCTCTGCGGCATGTGGGATCTTCCCAAACCGGGGCACAAACCCGTGTCCCCTGCATTGGCAGGCGGACTCTCAACCACTGCGCCACGAGGGAAGCCCCATTCACATTTTTAAAATAACTACTGCCTTGTCAAAGACATAAGTATGAACTAAAGCTTTTAGTTTACATTAGGGTTCACTCTTTGTGTTGTACAGTTCTATGGGTTTTGTAAAGTTCATGTCATCTATCCACCATTACAGTATCATACAGAGTAGTTTCACAGCTCTAAAATTCCCTGTGCCCCATCTATTCATCCTTCCCTCCCTCTGGCTGGACACTTGGCAACCACTGATGTTTTTATTGTGTCTAATATTGTTTTGCTTTTTCCAGAATGTAATACAGTTGGAATCATTTCATAGCCTTTTCAGATTGGCTGCCTTGACTTAACAATATGCATTTAAGGTTCCTTTCTTTCTTTTTTTTTTCTTTTTGGTGGATTGATCCCTCATTCCTTATTATTGCTGAATAATATTCCATGGAATAGATATACCAGTAGTTTTTTGTTGTTTTTGTTTTTGATTTTTTTATTCTACTTACCTATTCACAAATATCTTGGTTGTTTCCAAGTTTTGGCAATTATGAATGAAGATTCTATAAATATTCATGTGCAGGTTTTTTGTGTGGATGTATGTTTTCAACTCATTTGGGAGAATGATTATGGATCACATGGTAAGACTATGTTTAGCTTTGTAAGAATCTTCCAGACTCTTCCAAAGTGGCTGTACCATTTTGCATCCCACCAGTGATGAATGAGAGGTCCTGTTTCTGTACATTTTCACCAGCATTTGTTGTATTTTGGATTTCAGCCATTCTAATAGGTGTGTAGTGTTATCTCATAGTTTTAACTTGCAATTCCCTAATGACATGATGTTGAACATGTTTTCATATGCTTGTTTGCTGTCTGTATTTCATCTTGGGGTGAGGTGGCTGTTCTGATCCTTTGCCCATTTTTAAACTGGGTTGTTTTCCAATTGTTACATTTTCAGAGTTATTTGCATATTTCAGATACAAATCTTTCATCAGATATCTGTTGTTGCAAATATTTTCTCCCAGTCTGTGTCTTGGATTTGCATTCCCTTAACACAGAGAAGTTTTTCACAGAGAAGTTTTAAATTTTAATTAAGTCTGTAAGCAGATAGGCTAGGGGGTCCCCAGAGAAAGAAAACCAGGCATGGCTTTCTTGACATAAGAGAAGCCATTTTTGGCCTAAGCCATTTTGTGATCTAAGCTTGGCTGCAATGCTTGCCCTTGAACAGGTCTCAGTAATTAATGATCTTAAGGGAACAAAGGAATGTAGCAACAGTGGAAAAGCAGTCAAGCAGCAGCAGTTCAGCTATAAAACAGTCCTAGTTTCTCCTCAATGGATATATATAATCTGATACGTATCTTTGAGTTGTTCTACAGGAACTAAGCCCATCCCCCCCTTTAGTCCAAGACTAAAGCTTGGACTCTGTTGACCTTTGCACCAATAATATGCTGAATTCTCCTTAACTCAAGCATATTCATGAATATGCATGTTCCCTTAGCTTAAAACTTCTCCAATTTTGCTGTTTGAGGAGACATTACTTTGGGAAAGATCCCTGGTGTTCTCACTTGTTGCAAGTAATAAATACTACCTTCTCCAGCTCTTTACCTTGTCTGTGTCTTTTGGCTTGACACCCACGAAGAGGCAAACCCAGTTTTTGGGTAACAATGGGATCAAAAAAATTTTTCCCATACAAATAGCAGTTATTCCAGTACTGTTTCTCCATCTTTTCCTAATTTTCAATGCCACTTTTATCATATTCAAAGATCTCACACGTGTGTAGGTCTTTTTCTGCAATCTTTATCATGCTCCACTTGTCTATTTGCCCATTCTTAAACCGTTATATCATAAATCCTGGTAGGATGTGTTCTCCCAACTTATTCTCTAACCCTCTCTCCCCCACAAAGAATTATAGCAGCTTCTCTTCGACCTTAAGTTTTGGTGTGAATTTTAATGCCACTTTAACAAGTTCTGTGAAATACACAATTGAGATTTAATTGTAACTGCAGTATACTTATTGATTTGTTCAGTGAAAACAGATCTTTTTAATAAGTATCTTTTCTTATTCATGGATATGGTTCATTTCTCCATTAATATAATTTCATCCATAAGGGTCTTACACATCTTTTGTTAGTTTTATTCTTAGGTACCTAATAGGCTTTTGTTTTGTTTTTTTAGGTCTTTCTAGTTATTAATGGATGTTTCATTAAAATTATAGACTTGTATAATCCCCCAAATAATTTTTGTAATTTGCTATGAAATCATTTCACAATTCAAACCATAGCTTCAGAATTCTTAAAATGCCAATTGTTTAATAATAAAAAATACAAATTATACAAAGATACAATAGAGGGAATTAATTAGCTGGCAATCCAGTGGTTAGGACTTCACGCTTTCACTGCCGAGGGCCTGGTTGGATGGGGAGCTAGGATCCAACACCCTGAGTGGCGCCGCCCCAAAATAAAACAACCAAAAAAACCCAACAACAACAGATACTACCTGAAATGTGAAATTATTATATTGATTAGTTCTCCGCAAATTGAAAGGAATGCATAATTTAGAGTTTCTCCTAATATACGATTTAAAAAAGAAAGGACTAAGTCTGGAAAATGTTGAATCAACTGTCTTGCTGTCTATAAAACTCTCTTCTTTTTAATTTATGAAGTTTACCTTTATTGATAGTGAGCTATTTATTTTGTGATTTACAAAGGTAAGTAGGTTCTTTATGAACAATCAGAATGTAAACTGATGCCAATGAGATAATTAAACATTTTGACTGTTAATTAAGCTGAGTCTAGTTAGCGATTTAATTTACCAGTAACAAACGTATTCACCATTTACCAAATGCTGCAGGCAAGACAGATTAAGAGGTCAAATCTCAACCCATTTTCCTCAAATCATAGGGAAAATTAGGAGGTCCCAATAAATTACTTGTGGATTACCCAGTTTCCAGTATTCCCCTAGCAGGGGAATTAGGTGCTATAAGACAATGAGACTAAAAGTTTGAAGGTAGCCCTTTCAAGACCCACTCAGGGATACCCTGAAACAGGCATCTAGCGGCTGAGCCCCAAAACTCCTTCCATCTTCATCCTACACTATAACCTGTTTTTGCCGACGCTGAATAACTCTCGGTATGATCAAACATCTGACCTTAAAAACACATCTTGAACCCAGACCCCCAAGACCCTCCCGATCAGGTGAGCTAAAGCTTCAGTGCCTTTCGTTCGGGGCTTGGCAGGGATCAGGCTCACTCCGAGCGGGAGCCCCACGTTTTAAAGACTTAGCAGCACACACTGCACTGTCCAATAACGGTCGAGGAACCTAGCTCCAGGCACTAGGCCCATTGCGCCCACGGCTAGAAACTCCGCCTTGATCCTAACGCAGCCGAGGCCCCGCCCCGCGCGTGACGCCAGCGTCAGGCCAGTCCCGGCATGCTCCGCGCCTGCCGGCGGCCGAACGCAGACGAGACGGAGATTCCCCGTGAGCAGTCCCTGGTCAGTTCAGCCGCTCTCCAGACCTGTGTCGGCGAGAGTGCCGCTATTAGCTGTTCTCCTACCGCTCTGCTGTCAGTCTGAACGCCCCCAGCCCTCCCGCGAGGGCGCCCCGGGACGGAAGGATCCAGCAGCCTGTCGGCGCCCGCCGTTCTCGTGGTCGCCGTCGCCGTCGTCGTTGTGGTAGTCTCTGCCGTAGCCTGGGCCATGGCCAATTACATCCACGTCCCGCCCGGCTCCCCGGAGGTCCCCAAGCTGGACGTCACGGTGCAGGATCAGGAGGAGCAGCGCTGCCGGGAGGGGGCCCTGAGCCTCCTGCAGCACTTGCGGCCGCACTGGGACCCTCAGGAGGTGACCCTGCAGGTAACGCCCACACCTCAGCCCCGGGTCTCGGCCGACCTTGACGCGGCGCCGGGGGGCGGGGGCGGTCTCACCATCCCTTCTAGTCCCCGGTGAGCCGGCAGGACCTATGGGAACGTCGTCTCCCTCCGTTCTCTGGGGAGTGATCCTGTGTTTCCTCCGTCACACCTAGGAAGGTCACTCCCCCTTCCTTCACCATTGCTTACTGAGGTCGTCCTGAGGGCAGCTTTTCTCTTTCCAGAGGCGGCTACGTTCGTGACGCACCCCTTCCACTTCGGGAAGGTTCCTGTTGATCGTTGCCCCTCCTCCCACTCCCCTGTCCCTTTTAAGTGCGAAAAGAACCTTTTCCACTCCCTTGCGAAGGGTCCTCGCCCATCGGCCCAAGCCACCATCTCCTCCCCTTTCACAAATAATGTGGTAATTAATCTTCTCTGATGTTTTCATTTCCCTCCCCTCCTCCGTCGGTGTACTCCCTTTGATGCTCACTCTGCGTCTTACCTTCTCAAGTCCTGGGATTGGCGACAGTTCTCGATTCCAAAGTAATGACCGTGGACCTCATGGGTTCTTCGGTAGCCCTGCACACGTTATTTTATTTGTATCGGTACTTCTGAAAATGTTTTAGTCATGTTAGTGAAACTAACAATATCTGATGTTAGAAGGATCAGTGGCTTGTGAATATTTCTTTTTCCTGAGCCACTGTATTCATAGATAGACAAAAATTGGGAGAAAAAGTCCTTAAGAACCTATGCATTTTTTGATAGCTTATTTCTAATAAGTTACGATTAAGCATACATGAAATTTATTTTGAATACTAATTTGTATTTAACTTTTGGAGTTTCAGGTACTATATACAAAAATGAACCTCCTTTTCCCTTGCAAACACAAAGTAATTTTAAAGGCTGGCATATTTTAGGTTTGTTTCAAATCTGAGCAATAATGTAAGAGTATTCATTTGAAGTAGCCACATCATCTGCCTTATTTTGTTGACTGATTTGTTTCAGCAATGTTAATTGACTTAACAGTATCTCAGATTCTTTGGTAAAGTAGTCACCTATACAAAAATGAATAAAACATGAACAGTGCCCTAGGGCTCAGAACAGTTCTTGACACTTCAGCTTTCGTGAATGTTGGCTTCAGTTCTTACTGCCTAGAAGAGTTTGGAGCAGATTAAAAGGACCCATATGTTTTGGAAAAAAATTAAGACAAAAATTTTGAAAATTTAAGGGTATGTAGGTCATAGTGAATCCAAAATGATTTTCATGTGTAATTTTAAAAAAATGGTATATTTTCTTTAATTAAGGAAAATTAGTTTAATTGAAACTTCCAATTTGAAACTCTAGACTTCTTTAGTTTATTATTCATTAACTTATTTGTAGTTTATTATGGAAGATTTTTATACTTATTAAAATGAGTTATATTCTGGCAGTCAAGTAGAAATAAACAAATATTAATTAAAAACATTGCTACTTCGTGGTAAACTCTGGTACTGACAAACCGTATTACTTTTTAAGCAGAGACTTAAGAGTTTGAAGCTTTGAAGACTGGAATTTCAGTTGATGTGTCTGTCTGTAGAACAGCAGGAATAGCTACCCAGAAGTACATTAGGTGTGTTTTTAATCATTTAATCCCCCGAACAACCATTTTAGATAGGTACTATCTTTTGTTTTTAGCTGAAACTCAGTGAAGTAAAGCCAGGATATCGGTTTAAAAAAAGAAAAAAGGATAAATTATGCTAACTTCAAACTGTTTTTTGATTGTTGTACTTGGGCTTGAATCTTAATCTGATACCCATGTAGCAGCTTTTGACTTTAAGACCTTTGGACTCATTGTCCACACTTCTAATATACTTATTTGTAAGTGAAGGTAAATACTACCATATTTTTTTGCCCTTAGGATGATTGTTATTTAGAAATATAATCCCTCCATTTGCAAGCAAAGCTATTGATCCAGAAGCTGGAACAACTGCTAAGCAGAGTTGATGTTTATTCATCTCTCAATATGGTAGATCTGACTCCCACATTCTAGGTCATTATAAACTCTGCTTTTATGATGCTTCAGGATTTCTTTAGTAAATATCAATGGGAATATTTTCTTTTGAGATTTGCTTTTATTTCCTTTGAGGTATAAAGATAAAAATCATACCTAACATAATAGTGAACAGATTAAAACAGGTATCAGTAATACAACCCATATTTTAAAAAGACTTTTTCTAAAATTCTTATGTGATATAAAATGCTTTAAACATACCTTAGAAGCTTACTCTAGCAATTGATATTTTACCTGGCACTTACTCTTGACAGCTGAACTATTATTGAGAGCATTTTGGAAAATCCAGAAGCAAACAAAAAAAGACTTCAGTGCATTCAGAATAATAGAGGGACCAGTCTTTGCTCACAACTTATGGACACAGGGGATAATATATCTCAGTTTAGATAGAGTCTTAAAAAGTTTAATTATTTTTTCCCTATCTGTGCAAAATTAAAAGAATACAATATAAAAGGAGTGGTGAGCTTTGTGGAGTGTAGTATCTTAGAATAGGCAGAGTAGTTCTAAAACAATACCAGTCACAATGTTTTTTATTTAATAATATTTTACTATTTATAAAGCAAGCACTTTCACATACATTCTTCCAACGACCCTGTGAGATAGATGTAGACTGTGAATATGTATTTTATAGTTAAATGAAAGTGAACTTGGAGTTTGTAATGGCAGATCTGAGATGAGAACTCATTTTATGAATTATTGCTCTTTGAGAAAAGTTTATGTTTGTATATTATGATTAAGACAGGGAAGCCATTTCTGTGTGAAATTAGTAATTTCTTAAAAATTAAATCTTTGGCTCATAGAAAGATTTTGCTTTAAGTTCCTTAAACATAAATTTGTATTACTTTTCCACATGTGACATTATTTTGGAAACAGGATTCACTTCAGCTTTCTTTTAAGATAGTTACTATCTAATAGTAAAGTATTTGAGTGGGTTGTAGGACCCAAGACTATTTGACTATGGCTAAGAGAGATGTCTTGTTTGATAGGTTCCCATATATGTTGATAACATGTGACCAAAAAGTCAGGAGCCTACTGTACTAGTTTATTTTCAGGTATTAATAGCTGTGTGACTTGGACTGAGCAAACCACTTCACCTCTCTGGGGCCTTAGCATAGTGTAGTGGAAAGAAGATGGTTTGTGAATCCTGATTCCAGCCTTTTGTCACCTTTGGCAAATTTAAAAATCTCTATAAAAAGGACTTACTCTCTACCTTGGAAAATAATAGCATAGTAGAAAATAGTAGAATTTAACAATTATAGTACTCATAGTCATTTTGATACTAGTACTAATTTTACTACTTTACTACTAAGAGTAGAGTATCAGGAAAATTAAATGAAATACGTAAAATTATACATAGTATGTTTTAGTACTCCAACTTCCCCCAGGCTCTCCCCCCACCATTGGTAAGTGGAAAGTTGTTATGAAAGAATTGTAAGCTCCTAAAATTCAGTAATTTTGACATGTATTTTTTTGTACTGGCATAATGCTACTTTTCAGCAGCATTCCTTGTAGCAGAAGGTAGGCATGGGAGAATGGAGGAGGGAAGGCTTCATAGAGAAGACTGGGTACCTGAACTGAGCTTGGAAGGAAAGATAGGAGATAGAATGGGGAAGTATTTCTGGGCAAAGAAAAACTGCTTTCACAAAAGCTAGACTAGGAGTATCTTGGACAGAATGATGTATGAACAAGAATAGAAGTGGGAGTGATTTTCAAATAAGGGGGTGCTTAGATACGAAGGTTTTATGCCTCTTTAAGGAGGTGGTATTATCTAAGACATGATGGGAAGCTGGTGAATGTTTTTAAGCAGGTAAGTTATATATATTTGAGAGAAGTGGCAGGTTACAATTTAGGCAGCATTCATTGAAGGAAATGTTTTGAATTGGGGATTAAGTGATCACTTACAAAGGACATTGGTTTTGAAACTGGTGGTAACTGCACACTGAGAGGATGCTAAATCAGTATAGTGGGTTGAAACCACTACAGTTTAAAAAGATGAGTTAAAATAAGATGTGATAGGATAGATCAGAGAGCACTGCAAGTAATAAGGTAAGTATTGTGAAGCTTTTAGTTTTATATAAAAGTATATATGTACTGAATTAGAGGATAAATACATTTCTGTGTATTGCAGTAAAAAATGTTTGTGAAAGACAACCTAGGAGAGACTTATGTTAGTACAGACAAGTGGTGCTGGGATCCAAATTAGGACAGTGGCCTTGAAGATAGAAATAAGGGACAGATTTGACATTTCAGAAAATAAATAAATGTGCAGGACTTGTGTAATTGCTTGCAGGTGAGGGAGGAAGTGGGAAGCTTAAGGTTTTTTTTTTTTTTTTGGCAGGTGACAAAAATAAGGGAAGTAATGAAAAGTGTATATTTAAGGAATCAGGTTGTATTTTTCAGGATTTTATCTTTTTTTTTTTTTTTTTTTTTTTTTTAATCTTCTGGCCACGCTGCATGGCATGTGAGATCTTAGTTCCCTGACCAGGGGTTGAACTCGCGCCCCCTGCAGTGGAAACACAGAGTCTTAATCACTGGACTGCCAGGGAAGTCCCCAGGATTTTGTCTTATAAGGAGTTATTTTGCTCTGATATATCTGATGGGCTATGAATAGGTAAATTTTTATCACCTTTTTAAAAGCTGTGAGATACAACAAACAAACAGAAAAATGAATGAAACATAAATTGTTGTAGAATAAACACCTTCGTAACCCCAGCCCAGGGAAAGAGAAGATATTACCAGCAGCCCAGAATATCTCCCATTTCTCTTCCTGCTCCTAACTTTTCCCTCCCTCTAGTGGTAATCACAGTAGCAGTTAAAAAAAAAATTGTTAACAAACAGAATATTTTGAATTAGTCATTTTTTCCAGTACTCTGAGAAAATATACTGTGTATGAATTTTTTAAATAAGAGACTATATGATCATGAAGTAATTTAGTTTTACTGAAAAGATGTAACACAATATTAAAACTTTGAGTAGAAAAATACCCACTTCCTATTCATACTTTATTAAAAAAATCAACTGTTTCATTTTGTTTATTACCTTCTACTTCTCCCTTAAGTATTTTACTTAGTTGTTGAACCTTATGTACAATTTTAAAAAATTTTTATTGTAGTCTAGTTGCTTTACAGTGTTGTGTTAGCTTCTACTGCACAGCAAAGTGCATCAGCCATACGTATACTTATATCCCCTCCGTTTTGGATTTCCCTCCAATTTAGGACACCACAGTGCATTAAGTAGAGTTCCCTGTGCTGTACAGTATGTTCCCATCAGTTGTGTATTTTATACATAGTATCAATAGTGTATATGTGTCAATCCCAATCTCCCAATTCCTTCCACCCCACCCCTTTCCTGCTTGGTATCCGTACATTTGTTCTCTACGTCTGTGTTTCTATTTCTGCTTGGCAGATAGGGTCATCTATACCATTTTTCTAGATTCCACATATATGCGTTAATATACGATATTTGTTTTTCTCTTTCTGAACTTACTTCACTGTATAACACTCTCTAGGTCCATCCACATCTCTACAAATGACCCAATTTCGTTTCTTTTTATGGCTGAATAATATTCCATTGTATATATGTACCATATTTTCTTTATCCATTCCTCTGTTGATGGACATTTAGGTTGTTTCCATGCCCTGTCCATTGTAAACAGTGCTGCTATGAACATTGGAGTGCATGTCTTTTTAAAAATAAATTTATTTATTTTTGGCTGCGTTGGGTCTTCGTTGCTGCGTGCGAGCTTTCTATACTTGCAGTGAGCGGGGCTACTCTTTGTTTTGGTGAACAGGCTTCTCACTGTGGTGGCTTCTCTTGTTGCAGAGCACGGGCTCTAGGAACGCAGGGCTTCAGTAGTGTGGCACACAGGGTCAGTAGTTGTGACTCACGGACTGTAGAGCACAGGCTCAGTAGTTGTGGTGCACAGGCTTAGCTGCTCTGCTGCATGTGGGATCTTCCCGGACCAGGGATCAAACCCATGTCCCCTGCATCGGCAGGCGGATTCTTAACAGCTGCAGCACCAGGGAAGCCCCATGTGTCTTTTTGAATTATAGATTTCTCTGGGTATATGCCCAGTATTCTGGGTTATATGGTAGTTCTATTTTTAGTTTAAGGAACTTCCATATTGTTTTCCATAGTGGCTGTATCAATTTACATTCCCACCAACAGTGCAAAATTGTTCCCTTTTCTCCACACCCTCTCCAGCATTTATTGTTTGTAGATTTTTTGATGATGGCCATTCTGACGGGTGTGAGGTGATAGCTCATTGTAGTTTTGATTTGCATTTCTCTAATAATTAGTGATGTTGAGCTTCATTTCATGTGTTTGGCCATCTGTGTGTACAATTTGTATTCCGTTTTTTCATGTAGCCTTTCATAAATATTTTCCCATGTTGGTATGGTATTGACCACAATTTTTGATAGTTATAGACATACTATTTCATCATGTTAAATATCATGTGACTTAATTACTTTTAAAGTGAGGTTTTAAAAAAAATTGTAAAGAGTATAAAGAGGAAAATTAGAAAGGCTCGTATTCTGTCTAACCCTGTTGATTTTGTTTAAAAAATACAAATGATAATGCCCTTAAAAAATAAGGCTATAAAATGAAAAGTAAAAAATCTAGCCCCCCCCAACACCAAGTCATTCTCCCCAAAGGTAATGTTGTGAACAATTTCTTTTGAACTTATAAAAAATTATCAAATTATAGATTTACCAGTGTACATTATCTACCTATGTTTATAAATATAGTAAATATAACTACATTCTTTTTTGTGTACATAATTAAGTTATTCTGTATCTTGATTTTAAAAATAATATATCTTAGACATCTCCATGTCAGTATATATAACCTGCCCCATGTTTTTAAAAAAACATTGAGTCATTTTTAATTTTTAGGTATTAAAAAAAGTATTGCAGTGATCTGCTTTTATACATATATTTTGGATAACTTTTCTAAGTATATCCATAGAGTAAATTCTTATTAGTGGAATTAAAAGGTTAAAAGTAAAAAAAAAAAAAATATTATGATCTTCAAGGAATTGGCTCACACAAGTGTGGAGGCTGGTAAATCTGAAATTTGTAGGGCATTCTCTGATAAGCTGGAAGCTCTCAGGCAGGAGTTGATGTTGTAGTCTTAAGGCAGCATATGTTCAGGAAAACCGAAGTTTTGCTTTTACAGCTCTTCACCTGATTGAATGAGGCTCATTCATGGGGAATAATCTCTTTTACTTGAAGTTATCTGGTTAATACGTCTGCAAAATACCTTCAGAGCTGTATCTAAATTAGTGTTTGATTGAATAACTGGGTATTATAGCTAATCCAAGTCGACACAAAACTGTTATGCTATTTCTCACTTTCATATAATTTATACTCCTCAAAACAGTGTTGGAAGGTATCCTTTTCTCTATACCTTGTCCAACCTCTGATACTAAATTAAAAAATTTTTTGCTGGTTGGATATATGAAAATTTTGTTGTGTTTTTACATTACTTTTAATTTTGTTATTTTCAAAGATGGTGGAATCCAATAGTTACTTCCACAAAACAGTTAACTGACATGCATTAATTCCATCTTTCTAGGCTTCTGGGCTTCGTCCAGTAGCCATTGTCTTAAAGAATAATTGAAGCTTGTCTTTCCGTTGTATTGGCCTGTGGAAGCTCATTCATTTGAATTCAGTAGTTAATCGGTCATTTTAGACCATAAATAAATATCGAAACTCTGCTTGGTATCTTAATCATCTTTAAGGACTAAAGAAGTTTTGTAGCTAAGGTAGAGTTTAATATTTTTATCATCTCAGGGTCTGTAGTTGCGGGGCAGTGTCACGTACTGAAAGAAGGTATTGGATTATGTTTTGGGGGTCTCAAGATGACCTTCAAGTTCACTGATAATCACTTTAACTTCTAAGGTGTCATTAAAACTGTAATTTCTTTTTGTCCACCGGGTATCCTATGTTGCTTCAAAGAGCAAGCTGTGCAGGTTTGGGCAATTCTTTAAGTTCCTAATTGATACAGTCAATTAGTCCTGACTGAATTTATGTCTTCTGTTGCAGTACTAAAATAGGGAAAGTGTTACTATAAAACATATTTAGTTTATCTCAGTATTACGTTCTGGCAAAGGAGACAGAACCACCACCTCTCATGATACCTGTTCCAGCACTCCACTTTGCGTACAAATTTTCACCATCAACAGTGGCATCCTCATGTCCTCGCAGGTTAACTGTTGCTCCTTTATGAGTCTCTCACATAGGTTTTGGATTCAGTGCATTGGGCTTCCCTGTCAAAAGATTTCTTCTCTACCTCTAGGCCATTTTACCCACTTATGTGAATTTGGCCTTGGGTTCCCAGCTGCTTAGGGTTGGGCCAAGATCTTGGCCTCACAGTCAATTTGCTTATTTCCGAATCGGTGGCAGACTCTTAATATCGTCTTTGTACCCTGGCTTTTTAAAATCTCCCAAGCTAGAGTAAATATGGTGGATTTGTTCGGGGCACTCAATGCTGGGAGACCACTAGCAGGTCCCATCAGTCCATCCAATCTGATAATGCTTCATTAAAAAGTTTTGCTTCAACCCCATCAATGTCTGCTTTATTCATCCAGTTTTTTGATAACCACGAAAAACTTTCACTCTATTGGGACAAGTCATTTCCCATCTCCCTTATCTTTTCTGCTTACTTTTAATTTAGTTTTCTTACTATCATCCCTAAGACCCATAAAGGGAAGCTTGAGACAGCAAATCGAATCCAGCATCCTGAACAGTTTATGTTGGTAACAGGAGAGTTACATGGACCCATGTAGAAGGAGAAACCTTTATCATGGTATTCACCATGACCTGGGGGTGGGGCATATTAAGTGGTTGAATATCCTGGTCACTGTAAGGCCAGTCTTGTATGGCCTGCATATGCAGTATATCAGCCACTTTATCTGGAGTGATCGATCCACTTTGCATGCAGAGGAGGGACCGCACAATTCCCCTTCTCAGGAAACAAACTGAGTAGCCACTTCTTTCCATTCTTCCAGTCTAGCAGTCTTGCTGGGATTGATTGCTGTATGTTTGGGTTAGTTGCAGCCATTCAGGACTGTTCAGTAGTAAGCTGTGGGTCCTGCATTAGCCTAAACATGCCATGGACTTCAAACCATAGATTGCTCCTAACTTAACCATTCTGAGGATGAGACGACTTTACATTATATCCTCAGGTTTCAGTAGTTTCCTTATTTTGTCCCCTTCCCACCTGAATCATTTTGGTAAACAGAGGATGAGTTAACAGAGGTCAAAGAAGAGTTATCTGCTGTGGAGCACGAACTCTCTTTTGTGACAGTTCTGTGCTTAGCAGCCTGATGTTGTATCGGACCATCTGGAAACTGGGTTGGTGCAACATCAAGATCTACCCTAAAACAGTCTTTATCTTTCTGTCGTAGGTAGTATGGCTAACAGCAGCCAAGGAATCACGCATTTAGCCAATTTCTCATTATTTTGCACTTTATTGTGGATTGAGGGACAACTCTTCTAGGGTTGGAGCTATCATTTTTAGGTTTCACTTACTTTTCCCTCTTGTAATAGATGACAACATGCCTGCCATTTCATACTGTGGGTGATCTGGCAAACACCCAGGCATCAGGGATTGATCATCCACTGCCCCTTCCTTATTCTTTTCTTCAGATAATACTTAACGATATTACAGTGAGTCTAGGGTCATGCTAGCGAACCCATAAACTTGTGGGTGTATCCCTGAAACAGATTAAGAGTCATGACATCAGGTTTTTATCCTGTTTTGCCATTGTATGACTTTGAAAAAATATGAGAACTTACCTAGGTCATAGTTTTTTCATTCTACAAATCGATCATTCCGTCTATATAAAAGCAGACATTTATTGAATAGCTCTATGTTCCACTCTTTCTCAACGTCTTAATAATTGCTCTGTAAAGAGAAGGTTAAATTATGTTAATTTTTACCTAACAGGAGAAATTAAATACTAAAGAATAGGACTTTGCAGGTAGGGTCGAGCTTTAGAGAGCCACAAACCATTGTAATATCTCTAGATTTTTTTCTTCTCTCAGTAACCAACTTTTGCTCCTTTGGTGGTGATATCATCTCTGTTGAGAATGTAATACATGAAAGAAATTTTATTTTATTTTATTTTATATATATATATATATATATATATATATATATAT
>RJWK010024142.1:0-28589 GCA_004363435.1 Platanista minor
ACACACACACACACACACACACACACATATTATAAGTACTGTGTCTGGTTAGTATGAGTCCCCACAACTTTTGCTGTGCAGGACACTCATAACTATGTCAATCTTCTGACAGAGTAACTTAAGTAGTCCATAAGGAAGTTGGAGAAATTTCTTATTTTCTCAACTTCTTGTATAGATATTGGAAAGACATAAAAATATTTGGTTCTTTTTTACTTATTATCATAACACTTATTTTGTCATTTTGGGGGTCAAAATGAACACAGCTTTGGTATTTTTAGGATCATTAAAGTAACGTATAATTCTTAAACGCACACACAGACTACAGAAAAACTTTAAAAAGTCATCCTAGTTTAAGCAGCCAAATTTCTTCATTGAAATTTGTTTTCTCTCACAACCCCACTGAACTAGAGTAAAAAGGATTTCTTAAAGACATAAATCCATACATAAGAAGATGGTGAAGAGGAGAGAGCAATAAAACACTGGATGCTGCAAAGGAGATGGGTGAGTAGTAACTGATTCGGTAGATGGAAGAAAGCTAAATTCTCTGCTAATAGAGAAAATTGTGAAATAACCTTATTTATGCCACAGAATTCTTGAAAGCTCAGGACTTGGAAACATGTGAAACCTCTAGAACTGGGGAAGAATTGGGGAAAGGGGTCTATAATTTTAAAAACTGTGGGAAAACTCAGAAGCGATAGATCAGTAATTAGAGATTCTCTAATATATGTTGCTGGGCAACTTCCCTTCCCTCATCTCAGCAGAAATTTTTAGATTTAATGTCTGAGGCTCTCTGACTGGAAGATGCCATGCACAGTTGAAAGCATCTACCTTAAAACTGGATGTCTATATTCACTGCCAATTCTGAAAGCAAAAACTTCAACTTCACTTCTAGAATTCCAGCAACCAGATTTTTATATTCTGAGTGGAAGAATACAAGGTTCTTCCCTAGAGAATCAGTCCAGCCCAAGAAGAAACACTTAGATATATTATCATTCAAAGTTGGCCCCACAAAGAACCCACCCAAGCCACCCAACATAAGGCATAATATCAACAAGCCCCACACATGAGGGAGGGGGTATTTTCATCATTACAGATAGTCCAGGTTGATCAGGAAAACCTCTAACCTAGAAGGTAGAGTACAAGTAAACTTATATAAAGACAACTCTGAGGAAACAGACACTATGACAGGAGAAGAAAATCTTAAATAACCATTTTCAGTAGTATTCTCAAAGAGATGAAAGAAGATACTATAATACAAACTGGACACTTTTTTAAAAAGATCTTCTAGGGAATAAAAAGAGCTCATGAAAGTTAAAAGACATGACGGCAGAAATGAAAAACCCAGTAGAGGTCAAGAAGAGGAAACTTTTCCAGAAAGTACAGCAAAAGACCCAAAGATAGAAAATAGCTATAAAAAGATAAGAGAATCAGGAAGAATATAGTTCATCGGATGCAGCCAAATAATAGGTTTTCCAAAAAGAGAGAACAGAGAACATGGAAAGAGGAAGAAATTACCAATAAAATCATTCAACCTGAATTGCCAGATTGAAATGGCCCACTGAGTGCCCAGCACAGTGGATTAAAAAACACTTGTATCAAGGTGTAAGTTGGTTTTTCAGAACACTGGTGACAAAGAGGAAATTCCACATGTTTCTGCAGAGTGAGGTAGAACAGGGAAGCCCACATCACATAGACAGTGTGAGGAATCAGATAACTTTGGACTTCTCAATAACAACCCTGAAAGCAAGAAGACAGTGAAGAAGTAAAATCAAAATTCAGAAGGATATTGATTTACAAAATAGAATTCTATACCCAGCTAAATTATCAATCATTATGGAGATAAGATAATGACATTCAAACTTAAAATGTCTTAAAAATGTATATTCCTCCCATCCTTCCTCAAAAATCTACTAGGGGATGTGTGCTAACAAAACAAGAACGAGGAAACAAGCAAACAAACAAAAAGACACTTGTATCAGGAAACAGGGGACCTAACCCAGTAGAGAGGCAAAAAAGCAAAAGGCATACTCAAGACAGGGAAGAGAGATCCCTGGGTATCAACTGTGCACAGGGATAAATGGTAAACAGTCCAGGCTGGAAGAGTATCACTCCAGAGACAGACATTCAAGGGTTCTAATCATATAGTTCTATTTGTCTGATGACACAATGCCTAGATAAGTCTGGCACAGATGATCTCTTTGCCCTGTTTTTCTTGATTATTGGGGAAGCTCCTGTTCTCCTCCAAATGCCCTGTACCCCAAAGCAGGCAAGTTCACTCATTTCATCTGACAGAACTCTTCCATCTTTGGATAAACCTGAGACTTGCAAAGTAGACCGTGGTGACCTTAAAAGAACAAAACAGAAAGCAGTCTACTCCTTCTGACTACATATTGCCTATTCAGTATTAGTGCTGCTAGATACACTTTTATGTGTGTAAGCCCCATTTTCCCAGGACTCAATCAGAAGCTTGTATACTGACTTTTCTGAGAAAGGACTCTTGGAAACTATAAAGTTGCCTGAAGCCAATGAATCAGAGACTGTTGATTTCTTCTCCTGGGAGTCTTCATCTAAAGGTAATAGATTTGTGTGGGGACTCAGTTTTTCCAGACCAAGCAATGTATCACTTAGATAAAATACATAGAAAGTAAATCATCTCTTAAAGTAAGGGAATGAGTCAGGCAAAAGACAGAGAGTGGTTACCTGGAAAATAAGAGGCAGGATGAGACCAGATGCATCTGGAGAGGGACATGCTGCAGCCTGGATAGATAAATAGTCTTTATGTGATCTTACGTATTTTTAATTATATATATATATATATATATAAAGTGTACATACATAATGGTGTATATATGTATACATGTGTGCATTATACTTTTATGTTTAAATTTTACAAAAAATCGAAACATGAAGTAAAATTAATTTATAATCCAATCTCACAGATATTATCCCTTTTATCACAACAGTGTTTCCATGTGTGCTTGTGTGTGTTTTGTATGATATTTTTAATTGTTTTGGTTTTATTTTATTTTTTTCCACTTAACAACGTACTGTAGACTTCTTCCCAAGTCAAAATATATCCATCTCTTTTAAAGCAGTATATGAATGTTCCATAATTTATTCCACTATTCTCAGTAGGCAACTTTCCATCTTGAAGTTTTTTCCCCTCCTGAAATGGAAATAAGTATACCTGTCCTTTTCCCTCTGCTCAGAAATACAGTAAACACCAAAAAGATTATAAAGCACTGAGAACTCAGTGGAAGGTAAGCACCCTGGAGATGGCTCTGTTCCATTCACTGAGATGACTGCTAGCATTAGTTTTTTTAAACAGTGATTTTATGTCTATATATTTTTTTTGGTTAAAAGTGTTGTGTTTATTATTGGGATTCTACAACCTCAACAATTAATGTTCTTGGAAGAAAAATCTGCTATTATTTTAACTTTACTTTTACTTAATTTGTTTTGGTATTCAAACAATGCAAAATATATAAATAAAAAAGTTTTAAGATCTCCCTGTCACCATCACCACCACTATACTTCCTATTCCCACTACCACCCACTCACAAGGAAATTAATGATAATAGTTTGGTATATATCCTTCCACATATTTTTCAGTGGAATTTTTTCTTTTAAAGAAGAGAAACTACTTGCAGTACAGATTGTCTCACATAGCTGCTCTGGAGGCTTCTTAGCATAGAGATAATAAGAAACCTGATGTCAGCTGGCACAACTGCAGAAACAAAAGGACTGTATAATAATCTTGTTCTTAGAAGTGCTTGAGATTCTTTGCACTTTCCTTTATATATCCATCTACCCAAATCACTATGCAACTGTGCAGTTTTCTGCTAACGGATCCACAGGGCCCAATTCCTTTGACAGACACCATTTGAATTCATTCAGGAAATCTTTTACAGGCAACCCCCTTACAGCAACTCAGGCTCTAGAATCCTGGGAACCAAGTTTCTTCCCAGCCTATACAGAAAAGGTGGCAACTGCCATCCACTCCCAGGCCTGGGCTGGCTTCAAATCAAACAGTCTCTTCAGAAACCCAGATACCTTTAACTGACCACCAGGGCTTGTTACAAAGCACAGCATTCACAGGAAGACATCAATCTGCACTTTCTGCCAAAGCAGCACAATGTCCTTCTTGAGTGCTTGTTAAACTGGGACTGAGAAAACCCCTGAAGCCCAAAATCATGTCCATAACCCCAGTTCAAACCTCTTCCCACCCCAGGCCCTCTCTTGTTCCCACCATCCTCTTCCCCTGATCCTTCCAGTAGTTAATAAAAGGGGTTAATGCCTTACAAGAAATAAAGAATCAAAAGGGTTAGACCTGAAAATCTTGCCAAATGGCAAGAGAATTAAGCTGGATCTAAGATTCCCAAACATTGATTAGGATCATACATGCAGTGGTCAGAATAAATTCATACACGTTTTTTCTCTTTATAAATCAAGTGGAAAGATGCAAAGATCACTCAGCCGATGGGGGTGAGGGCCAGATTTTTTAAGGTTACTTCCTAAATCCTAACAAATTCATTGCTTGGAAACTTTGCATAGTAAGCAGAATTAGTCACAAAGCATCCCTTTTCTGGAATTTGGTGAACAAAAACCTAAACATTTTCGTCAAGAAAATTTTATAAATACATTTTTAAAAACTAAATGCAATTAACCATTTTAAAGAGATTCACCCATTGAAAAATCAAAATTGGAAAAACAAAGCGTATATCATTCTTCATTCATCACTGTTTTCATACTGTGCCATTTTATTTTGGCACAGATTGTGCTTCCCTAATATTTTATCAGGATTTCTATGAACAGATTATTAATTATTTCTATTATTGCCTTAGATTTATTGAATGTCACCACAGCAATATCCTCTGGTACTATGTGAAATATTAAGCTATTAACAAATAATCAAGTAAGAAAGGAGTGTAAATTTCTCTCTTTTCTGAAGTCCCTCTATTTCAGGGTGTTATTTTCATTGATGTGTAGAACACAGCTTTGCTATCAGGCAATGAAAGTGAATCCACTGTATTGTTTATTGGTAGCTGGCTATTCTTAATTTTCTTTTCAAACTGAGAATTTGAAGTTTCCATTTCACTTATCCAAGAAATATTTCCAAAATAGGTCTTCTGTAGGAAAAAACCATAAGACATTTCTCAAAACCATTATTATCAGATCTATTTGAATTATATTACAGTCCTCTGAAGGGAGATGAAAAAGCTCTTCTCTTCTACAACTGTGAGCTCTCTGAGAGCAGGGATGATATTTTAGTCATTGACAGTACCTAGCACAGTTCTTGGCACATAGTAAGCAGGTAATAATTTTGTGATAGATAAGTAAAATTAAACAAATAAGGAATGAATTAACGTTAAAGATAATACTAGAACAATATACCCTTCATATATTAAAGTCAAAAATGAACAGGTTTCTGATAAGATATGGATATTTGAGTCACTGTTCTATTTTATGAATCTCTAATGCATTTATTCATTCATTTATTCATTCCTTTATTACAAAGAGACTAAATGTTTTCTCCAACCAGGCTGTAGCTTTTTTTGCCTTCTATATAGCATAAAATAACATATCCATATGAAAATAATCTCTATACTTCCCTTTTGCATTGACTGAAAGAGGGAATCCAGAAGAGGTTGGTAACCTGCCTCAGTATCAGAGAGGAATAGTAAAGGTACAGTTAGCCCCTACCTTCCAGATAGTCTCAGAGACTAGGGAGAATAGAGAGATCCCAATGTATCTGGTGGAAGAAGCCAGTTTCATTATAATCTCAAAGACATTTTAGCTGATAAATGACCACGATATATATTTACACCAACAGATTAGTGGTGAGTCAGGCAAGTAAATGTATGTTATGGTAACATTATACACTGAGTATTTGGAAGGACATAGGAGCTCCTAGCCCAAAAGATTTGGGGTTTAGGATTAGGGAATTCTTCTCAGAGAAGCTGATACTGAGCTGGGCCCAGAAACACAAAAGCAAGGTAAAAGTCAGTGGCAGTGTTAGAGGTGGAGGAGGACTTATTAAAGGCTCAGAGGCTAGGGAAATCCTAGAGTATCCCAGCAATTGTCAGTTCCTCAGTAGACTGTACAAGAGAGGGTGAAATTAATGATGCTATTGTCCAAGACTAGACATGGAAGGCCTTGAACACCACATCCGTGAACACAGACTATCCTATAGGTGAAAATGGATCAATGATGGATTCTAAATTGGAGCATGTAATAATCAATTTACATATGAAGGCAAAAACTATGTGAAGAATGTACCGATGAAGACCATGGGCAGAGAAACTAGTTTAGAAAGTTAGTACAGTTATATAGGTAATAAATTCTGAGGACCTTAACACATGTTCACTGCTAACATACTTAACCCTTAAAAAAAGTATCTCCTTTTATTTGCAGCATTTTCCTCTATTTATTGTCTCCCTTGCTTGTGAGGGTTCACTCAGATATTTGACCAAGTATATTTACTGCAGCATGGAACTCACACTTTATGGGATATCTACACACCTAAAAAATACTAGCTAGCCAGTAACTGGAATATATAATACAGAATCAACTGTCAAGTCTAACTAAATAAATAAGGTCTCAACTTTAAAAAAGGCCTGTTTACCACTCTTTTTTTTTTTTTTTTAACCACAGTATCAGTATTATCCATTCCAAACTATTTCAGGGAAGACACAAGGCATAATTAGAGAGCATTGTGCACTATTTGATGTGAAAATATGAAACGGTAAGTTGGTTTAGCTGACTTCTAGCAGTAGTAGATATGCTGATTTTATAATTGCCCCTCGATTCAAATAAAATAATTTAATTTATACATAGTCAGAAAACTAAAAATAAATTTAATTTCTGTAACAAGTGTTTAACCATTTGCTTGATTCCTGAACAAGCCTGTACACTAAATTATACCACAGGCTATGTAATAAGGTGATCTGCATACAATTGCTATAGGTATTGCTTGCTATTACAGGAAGATGTTTTACATGTAAAATAAAATAATAAAAAGCCAAATAGTGAACATTACAAGACACTTGTTTCATTTAGTATATAAATTTCTCAATATAAGATGAAATAAAATACTGTAATTATGTTAAAAAAAAACCAGTGAGTATTACAACCACATAGACCCTACCATAGCCTAGTTCTTCATAACCACTGTGATGATTGCCATATAACCCTCAGAAAACCTGAAGGAAAAACTAAGATGGAAAACTGGTTTCTGAAATGTTTGTGTTATGCCTTTTATTCAGGCAGTTGTTTAACTTTTTTTAGTATTTTTTAAACAATTTTACTTTTCAAAAAAAAAAAGGATTTCTTTTCATTCTGTCCAGAGGAAAAAAGGGAGCTCCTCCATTTTACCATTTGGTATCATCTCAATAAAAAATGGAGGTTTGTTCTCCAATAGCATGGAGGTTAGTTGCACTTTCAGTCAAGAAAACAAACAAACAAACAAACAAAAATAACCATTTAATAGAATTATTCAACAAGTTAATAGAGGTCAAACTAAACAATGATCAGTAAGCCTGGAAGCAGAAATAATAACTGCTCTTATGAAATAGAAGGTACTGGCTATTTTTCTTCTCCCTTAAGGAAGTTATAATGATGTTTGATATTATCCTGTTTATAAAATATAGAGAGAAGAGAGCAGTACAGAAAGAGAAACAGCTAGAATGTCACCAACACCTTTTCAGTTATGCTACCTGAGATAAAATTCATAAACACTTCAGATGTCCTAAGTATAGAATAGTGGTTATATACTGAAAATTTTCTGAGATAATCAATGCCAAAATAGCAAAGTAACCTAGAACTTCCACAAGTTCTACATGTAGATAAAAAAGAGAGAAGGTGGGGGTAAAAAAAATCAGAAAATATAAAGAGAAAAAAATTAGGGGTGGGGGAAATGAAAGGGAAAGAGACTAGAAAGAAAACAGCATATTTATGTAATGAAAAAGAAAAATAAATGAAAGGCACAAAGTCCAGTTTTAAATATAATTTTCTTCCCACAAAGCTCAACATGTTCTAAATAGAAATGTTTGTTATTGTTTATCTTTTCTAAGACATGAGAGAGACCACTGTATAAAATAAAAATCACTTTGCTTTACCTGCATTCTCATAAATTTTTTAAAATAGCAAAAAATATAAAAAGTTCTTTAGAAAAAAATTACAAACTACTAAAGTTAAGATAAAAAATACATTAAAATATGCCTCTACACATAAATTATACACAGCACATATGTGTTACATGAAAAAAACATATCACACTAAAGCACTATCATAATTCATCTGTCATACATCCAATAATTTCAAGAATATGTAATTAGTTATCTTACAACACACACACACACACACACACACACAAAACACTGACAGTTATTTCAAGCTTAGAATAATTTTTTTATGAATTATGGGAGAAGCACTTGACCAATCAACATAAAATAAATAATAATTCAAAAATTATATTGATGTGTTCCAAACTGGAATGCATTCCAACAAGTTGGCAATAGTTTGCTTTTGCAATCTGCTTTTCATCTCTCAAAAAATAAATTGCTCCTGCATAAACAATATTTCAGTAACTGACAGAGTTGGCAGCTAGGCTGAAGACAGCAGGGATATTAGCAACCATGACTGATAGAAAATTGGGGGTTGCAGAGAGAGGAGAAAGCATACACTCAAATTTAAGGAGTAGCTGTTGTATTTCAGATTCCTTTCAAACATGTGAGATGACATATTGAGGTCACCACTGATTAAAAAGCTGTATCTACAAGGGAGGCTTTCACCTACTGTAAAATCTAACCCCGTGGAGATGTGCTGGCCTACCCCTTCCCATGAGTACACCATGGGTGCCTACCGCTAAATTCCTCCAAACTGCCTTCACCCACTGGATGATGTGGCCAATTAGTGAAGGGAGCTAAAGACATAGTTCTCCTGGATGTAATGCCAGTGTGAAACCTCAAAACTGCCAGCACAGAGATCAAAGAGCAAGTCCTAATACCTTGATGTAAAACTTCTGGTTTAATTTTAAGTTTTCCTCACCAATTGCCTCTCAACTGGATTTAGTGGGATAGCATTTTCAGTATAGTCTTTCAGTTAATTTTATAACAAAACCTATTCTGAAAATACAAAAAACTCACATATTACATTTCCTGGTCTGCTTTCTCAATACATCTTTCTCAGAAATTTTTAGTAGGTACCTTGTCTTGAAAAAGAGGCGGTCTACTTATTAAACGGAAGAGTTGAAAACAATACTACACTTCCCCGGTCTCCCAAAGGAAAGCACTCCTCCCTACAAGTTTGTAGAAATTTCAGCTATCTATTATCTGACATAAAAGGGAGTGTTCAAATTCAGTCTGTGTAGCAGAGACTACTTGCTGCCCCTCAATACCCAGCCCCCCCCCCCCCTTCTTCTACTAACAGCCCCTGAATTTAACTGGGAATATCATACCTGGTTACATGTTCTCAGCTTCCATTGCAGTTAAGCGTGCCCTTGCGACTACGTTCTGTCTTTCGGGATGGAATGAAAGTGATGAGTACAGCTTTGAGAAGGCTGTCATCTTCTTCCTTTCACCCCTCCCTACTTTTCATTCCTTTACAAAGAGCAGTCAGTTCACATACGGTGACCATATATATGGCTGGTTTCCCAGGACACTCACATCTGTTCCTGTTGCAGGGTCTTCTGGTCACCCTAATCTGAGACCATGAGATGGAAACAGTATTGAGGGTGGCTGAGTTACAAAACAGAAAAAGCAGCTGCTATTTGGCTTTTGTTAGAGCAGCTAAAAGGGCTAGCCATATAAAATCAACAGAAAAAAGTCAGAAGTCCTTGTTACATTTCAGAATAAGACACAGCTATTTCCTTCTAGGTGTCTAAAATCTACTGAGATGTTGAACACTTAAATAATATTAAACAAGACAAGATTTTTTTTTAAATGCTTGCAAACGTAAGAGAAAAGAAAGCCAGTGGGTAAAATGGTTCCCAAAAACCAGTAGTTTTTGTCTGAAGAAACCCAAGAAGGCTTCTTGGATAAGGCAGCATTTAACCTGGGCTTTACATAATAAATGTGAATAGGTTTTCAAAAGGCAGCAAAAAGACTCTAGATAAAGAGATTAGCGGGAGCAAAGACATAAAGGTAGCAAGGTGAATGACATTTTTAAGAAATGAACTGGTAGACTATCAGGTGGGTAGGATGTGGGAAAAGCTGAAACAAGCGTAACTGGGTTTCAATTTCAGATAAATATGAGTGCTACTCTGATAAGTTTGGAGTTTATTCTGCAGGAAGTGTGAAGCCAATAAAAGTTTCCTTGAAAAGGACAAAATGAATTCAAAATATACCACAGTGTTCATATCCACAGGACATATGGCTGACTAGATATGGTTAACGAAGGGAAATAAGTAATAATACGTGGAGAGGTGTTTTCTAAATAACCGATGCTGGTCTCCATCTCCATTTTCTGTTATCTCTTGGCCTTTTCTTATCCCCACCCCCCTTTTTCAATCAGCTAGATTATTCTTTGCTTCTACATTTCAAAAGCCAAGGCCTTGGGAAATTCAAACCTTGAGGAAGAAAAATAGATTTGGAAAAAAATCAGGAAGAGAAAAAGTCAGGCTACAGCCTTCCAATCCACATTACAAACCCACCAATATGCCCCTAGGGCTGGGAGAAGAGAAGGTTAGAATATTCTTCTTCAGAACCAAGATGCTGATTGGTCCCTGAGAAATGGGCCCTGCACTGTGTCTGTCCCCAGAACTCCCAGGAAATTCTGTGAGAGTTGGGGGGTAGAAGGACCAGTCGCCGGTTTCCTAAGTAGAAGAATGCAGGAAACCCTCAGATTAAAAAACTGCAAACAGAGAAGGAAAAGGCAAAACAACAACAAAAAAGTCATCCGCATATTCTCTGCCCCTGTTAGCTTATGCTGCCCTAGTCAGTGAGCATGTCCAGTTTAGCAAAGCCCTGCACCTCCACATGAAGAGAATAAGAAAAAGAAAAGGCGCAGCAGCGAGGAAGATGAAAGAATCCCCACACAGACGCATGACAACTTTTGGGTCCCTTAAGACCTGAGGGAGGTGAGGGTGGAAACACAGACTTCTAACAGATCAATATGTGGAGGAGGGTGCAGCCCTAGGGGGATTTTACAAAGGTTCTGTAACCTTCAGGGGCAGGTGTGCCTTGTTATTGCCTCACTTTTTATCACCTAGGCAACACTCTACCCATTCCCAGCAAAACTATATCAGAGTGATTGTGAACACTGTTTTTGTCATTGGAAATGTAATGTTTTAAACCCTGTGTACTTAAAAAGAACCAAAATTAAAAGTAAAATGCATATATTTCAACTACTTTACATTTGCTGGCCCTCAATTAAAAACTAGTGTGCAATTAAATGATATTTTCCCCAGAGAACTGAATATTTTTAAGGATCTACTCTCAGTAATTGTAGTATAAAGTAAGCATACTTACATCAAGATTAAAATCTGGTTTCTCATTATTTTATTTTAAATCATATACTCTTTCCTTCTTAGTAGGCCACATGATTTACTTTTAGTGAATTTACGAACATACTTTTAAATAAACTAAGAAATATTGCCACAAGCAGGCAAGAAGATATTTACTCTGTTTTACTTAGGGCTATTTTGCAATGCATTCAAAGTTTATTCTACTAATGTTCCCAATAAATAACATGAAAGATAGATATTTTACTTTTGCTATGAGAGTTTATCATACAATTACACCATGAATTCTTGGGAAGAAAAAAACATGTCAGGATGTGTTTCAAAATAGAAGGGTAAAAAACACAACAGCTGATTCATTTGCAAGGAAATATTCAATGTGAATGATTGTCCCCAGAAACTTTAAAAAAGAAATTCAATTTTAAGTTTTTTTCCCAGTCAGAAAATTTATGAGAGAAAGAAGAGGAACTATTTATGAGAGAACATCATGCAAAATTTGTGAACACTTGGAATGTCGAGATATTAGGATTAGCCTAACCATATGAAAGTGCCAGTACTTGACCATTTTTGACCCACACAAATGGAAACTTCATATGACTCACTTTATTACCTTCTGAAACACAAAAGCAAAAACAAACAAAAAAAGCATTTAATTAGAAAAAAGAAGATTTCATTTTTCAAATGCCCCTAATAATCACACTACCCTAAAAGATTTTTTCCTGAATAATCAAGGCAGGACTAATGATTAAGAAAAGGAGATTCACATGAAGTCTTACTCCAGAACTATCTATAGATATTTAAGAGAAGCTACTAGAGGGAAGAAACTGAGTGTTTAAGATATAAATTTAAAAGATAACTTCTGTGTAATCACATGTTTTAGGGAACTCAAGATTTTCCTTAAGGAAAAGATGTCAGAATTCCTCCAAATGATAATGTATGATTCTCCCCAAGGATGTGGCTCTGGACTCTTGGCTAAACTAGGAGAGAATAAAGAAGTAAGTTCATTGGATGTCATCGTGATAAAAAGAAGAAGCTTCCTAGGAGAAAAAAATGATTCTGGGAAGAAAAAAACTTACAATATAAAATGCAAACCAAACCATGCGGACCCACCTTTCCTAGAATTTTCCAGAATCAATCTTTTCTCACTCATCTTTAAAAGGAAAGAATAGAAGGAAAAGATGACATTGGAAAGGAGGACAGATTATATTATACAATTAATATCCCCTAAATTCTGCTTCATTTATCTTCTCAACAATTCCAGCAAAATTTGGAGAAATCCATCAAGCACCAGGGCTCTGTCTCTCCTCCCTAGCTTTGTGGTATTGGGCAGCATAAAAGAAGTAAGAGGACTTCCACGATTTCCCCAGCATTAGGATTTATGGACCTTCATGCTGATACCTTTCAGATGACTGATTTGTTTGTCAGTCTTGTGGTACGCATTCAAAAGCTCAGGGTGTTCTGCTCTTAAAACACTGAAACAATTGCAAATGCTCTAAACCCTTAAGAAATGAGGTATTCTGAATAGAGGTGGGAGATATACCTCCTCTTACCCTAGCATTTGATGGGCTCCTTTTAAAAATGTATTCTGTACTTTTTTGCCTTCTTAAATTATTAAATCATGCTGTAGATGGTGAAAAATTTACAAAGCACTGTGGATGGTAGATGAGCTTGAACTGGAATCAGATCATACTTACTAGCTGTGTCATTATGGGTACGTTATTTAGCACCTCAGGTTTCTCTCTCTAAGCATCTATCTCTTTGATGAGAGGCAAAAATGTGGTAATGTATGCAAAGTGAAAATCAGTGCCAAGAACCTAAATTCTCAATAAATATTAGTTACTTTCATTCCTCTCTTCCCCTAACCCAAACACTACGCATGCCTACCCTTTCTTCATCACAACTGTGAAGCATACATTACAGGTCCGCTGTTGTTAAAGTACTTGAGATACAAGGGGCTTTTTGCACCCACTCCCACCTTCACTCTCCTCCCCAAATTATTCTCTATTACTTTTGGCTTTTTAATTCATTGTCTCAGCATCTCTAGTAGGGATGTCAATTTCCTGGCCCCAGTCTACTACTCTCCCCAACCCATTTATGCCAGATAAAGGACGTGGGCTGAAAAACAAAACAAAAAAGCAGAAATCCTGTCTCAAGTTGGCTGAGACAGTTGGGAACTTTATTGTCTCACACGACAATACGTTCCGAAGTAAAGGAGACTTCAGAGCTGTTTGGTTAACCCAGACCCTTCTCTCTCCCTTTTCTGCCACATATATGTGATCTGCTTCATCCCAAGGCTGTCTTACCTTAGTCACAAGAGGGCTGTCAGAAGCAGTGGGGTTGCAGGCTTCACTGGCACATCCAAAAGGAGAGAGAGGGAGGGAGGGAGGGGGGGGGGGAGAGAGAGAGAGAGAGAGAGAGAGAGATTGAGAGAGAGAGAGACTCTTTCCCAGGCGTGAAATAAAAAACAGTTGAGTGCGATTAGGTTGTTAGGTCACATGGACACCCTTTACTTATGAAAATCAGTTGGGGAAATGCACAGACGGCTTAGGTTAGATTATTGAAAAAATGCACAACTAAAATGGAATTATCGTGGTGGAATAAAAGTACTTGATATCTATTCTTGGAATGTGACCTGAGGGCAGGGCTGGTCTCAGTTTCCTCTTGTATTATAAAAGCTAACTGGGGAAGGGCCGACACTTGAACACCTATGGTTCTACTAGATTGTAATGTAAGTTAGATAAGCACCAAAAGCCCATTGCCTTCTGCTGTGCCAATAACTCATCGTGCTACTTGGGCTCAGCATTCAACCAATTATACTGACTCAGCCTCAAAACATTCTCCACACAGTATCACAGGAACAATACTGTTATGACATTACACAGTAATGTCTTCATTATGATAAATGTTTCTTTCCATGTAAATCACTTTGCCCTACTCCCTACAGCTAACCCATTGACTCAAGGGAATGAATCCTCCACAGAAAGAGCTGAGCTCAGCCTAGAACTTAAAAATCATCACTCAGCTTTGTGTTTCCACTTAGATTATTGTTGATCGAGTAGCCCGCATTTGCTGAGAAAGTAAAGTGCATTCCCAAAGTTTTGCTTCATGCATCAAAAGCAAGGAGGTCTGAGCACAAAGCTTCACTGGAAGCCATAGCGCAGAGAGGCAGATGGTAGAAAAAATGGGAAATACCTTCACAGGTGAGTAAAATGTCCTTCTACGGCTGGGGCGAGAAGAGAGAAAGAGCAGGTAAAGGTCAAATGGTTTGCCTGGCCTCCCATATCCACCCCCATATCGCAGGCTGAAAAATCCAGAATGGTAATGTCAAAAGTAATCAGAGGGGCTTCCCTGGTGGTGCAGTGGTTGAGAGTCCGCCTGCCAATGCAGGGGACGCGGGTTCGTGCCCCGGTCCGGGAGGATCCCACATGCCGCGGAGCGGCTGGGCCCGTGAGCCATGGCCTCTGAGCCTGCGCGTCCGGAGCCTGTGCTCCGCAACGGGAGAGGCCACAGCAGTGAGAGGCCTGCGTACCGCAAAAAAAAAAAAAAAAAAAGCAACACTATGTAGCCCTGAGGAGGAATACAAGCATGAGGGCACTGAGACAATAACCCAACTGTCCACTGCTATTTGGAAGATCAGCCACCCCAGTGGGACTGAGGAAACCTCTTAGGTTCTTGGACAGTCAGAGTGAGGAAGGAGGGCCTCAGTGGTATGAGATAATCTCACTGATAAAAATGAGTGATCTCACACAATTAATTTGAAAAATAAAACAATAGGGTTGTATTGCAGCTCATGCAGGCGAATCATTCAGATCGCTTACACTACTAACACATTAAAATATACAAAGTAAGTGTTCCTTTGATGCATCCACTGTATATCTGTTACTGTTAATGAGATGCCGAGTACAGGGTAGAGCAAACGTCTGGAATTAGAACTTATATCTTCATTCTTCCACTACTAGCTACATGACTTTGAGCAAGTTACTTAACTGCTTTGTGCTTTGACTTATACATTTATAAAATAGATGTATTAATAGTTCCTATATGATAAGAGCTGTTGTATTAAAAAGAAATGATCAGAAGAGTGCCTATCGTATACCGAGTGCCTTATAAAATGTATCCAGGGTAGTGGGCCGTGCTGTCCACGTGTGTCCTCTGACTCGGTGACCTCCAAACTTTTGAACTGTCTATCCCTCCTCCAGGAAAATCTTTGAATATCTATACCCTGAAGATGTATATTTACCTATTTATAAATTACTTAATATGCATATATTTGACCATATCAATCTATTACATGAATTGTAAAAAGTTGCAGAAATGACTTCTTTAAACGTGAGAGGAACCATTGTAAAGCAATTGTACTCCAATAAAGATGTTAAAAAAAAAAAATGTATCCAGTAGCTGTATAAGTAGCAGTAGCAGTCACTATAGTGGAGGTACTGGTGGTGGTATAAACAGTAGTAGGGACTAGTAAAACAACAGAAGTGCAGCCCATCATGCTGTTTTATGGGGCCAGTCAGTGAACTTTAGCTCAGTGTCAAGTAGTGTCAAATACAAAGTACTAAACTAATATTGAATTGACTTGTACTCACAGTGTTTCTTAGCAGACTGCAAGATGATTTGACACAATTGATTTTTCCTCAAGAACTGAGTGAATCAGCAAATTTGTAGTCCCTGTTGTTGCCAAACTGACTCCAAGTAAATCATTCTCAACTTTGGCCCAGAGAGAATGTCAGAAGGACAGCTGTATTCTTGAGTCCGAGACCATGTGGGTACCAGAGATGATCTGCGTGAAACTGTGATTCTGTGTGTTGCAAGAAGAACACAAGAACATCATTCTTTTAGGAAGAGTGGACTGTCCTGAAAAAATAAGCCATGGTATTCATAGGTCAAGGGAATCATGTCTTTAGAAGAGAGAGCCACTGGTTTGCTTTATTAAAAATATTCTTAAATGCTTCCTCTTCAAAGACAAAAGCTCATTTAGCTTTTCAGTTGATTTCACAATTGATTCGTCCAGTGGAGTCCACTGGTCCTTCACATGTATTATCTATGGAAACTGGAAAGCAGAGTGGAAAAGTGGTTTTATCTTATGATCGGCATCAAAATCAGCTGCAGAATCGGGTCAAGCCTCCAGGTCCAAAAAGCAGTGAGCAAGACCAGTTATTTAATTATCCAAGAGTAATTGAGAGAAAGTTCCCTAAAAGAAGAGATTTTCAGCATAAACAAGGGTAAGTGAGCTACCTTTAAGTTAAAAGAGAATATGTTATTTTTTAAAAATAGCCTAAAGGGTTATTTTCCTTCTACAAAATAAAACACAAATCTAGTGAACATTCTAAAGAATGGTAAGTGGAATAGAGTGAAACACCCAAGATAAGCACAGAGCAGCATTACACAGCCTCAACTGTAAAAGACAGGTAGTAAAGGAAGTGATGATAACTAGCACTTACAATAAGTTGTCTGATTCTTCCACTTCGACCTCTTCCTAAGAAACAGAATTTCAGAAACATGTAGGAGATGAAACTTCTTTCAAATCACTCCTCTGCTTACTTATGAGTGAGATTCACAAATCAAGAGCATTTTTTGCAACAGAAACATATAAGTTCTATTAAGCATAGCTGTAGTTATTCTTGAAGCAAAAACTAATATTAAATTCATTTTAAAAAATGAAAAATAGGGCTATTTATGTTTTGGGTAGTTATTTATTAATTAATCAAATAGTGACTAAATCTCCAATACAGGCCTAAGTTCTTATTAGTCATATCCAATGTCAAATTACGTACGGGAACTCAGTTTCTTTCATCTAAATGCATTCAAATGTACATGAAAGTATGCACTCGTATCTTTGTGGCAATGAGAATATGATAAGAGTAGGAAAATGAGAATCAGCCTTTGACCTAACAATCCTGGGAGATAAGAAGCACATAAACTTTTAAAAGAGTTAACAGGGTGTGTCAGGGGCACCTGGGAGCAAGTGTAAAAGACAAAAAGCGAAAGCAATATGTCTTCAGGAAGTAATGCAACAAGAAGGACCTAGAGATCGGGTTTGGGAGGTGAAGCTGGAGAATGATGCCAAAAATGTGCAGGTTCACTTCCAAAAGGGAGCAGAGAACTTCTCTAAGTTTGTAGTAGGTTTGAAATTTAGGATGGACGGTATGGCATTGGGAGAGGCAGAATGTTCAAGAGCAAGGCTCTAAAAACCAACAAGCCAGAGTTTAAATTCACTTAGTAGCTGTGTGATATTGTGTCAGTTTCAATTTCCTAATCCCTTAAATGGGAATAATGATGGTACCCACACTATAAAGCTGTAATTGTTACTAAATAAAATAATCCATGTGGAGCACTAAGTACGTGGCTTATATAAAATGTTTAAATATGAGCTGTTGGTAATATTATTACTATTATTCAAGACTGTTTATTGAGTGAGCACCTTCAATGTGCCAGGAACTGTTCTAGGTGCTAAGCATACAGCAGTGAAAAAACAAATATATATAATATGGTATTCAGGAAGTATTAAGTGCTATGAAAGAAAAACAAGGTGGGTTAGAGTGATGGAAGGAGCTGGGGGTAGTGGTAGGAGAAACAGTAGATGAGCTTGAAAATGAGAACAGGTGCTAAATCATGTGAAGCCTCATGAGCCATGATAAGGACTTTGAACAATATTCTATTCATTGGAAGATTGACAGGGAATAATATGATGCAATTAACGACCTAAAAAAAATCATTTTGGCTGCTAGGGAAATAGACTGTAAGGAGGAAAGAGTGGAACAGGAAAGCCACATGGTCAAGTATTGAAATTACTCAGAAAAGAGATAATAGTGGACTGGCCTAGGGTCAGCTAAGAGTGGATATGGTCAGAGTGACGGGGTTCAGGATACCTCTTTTTGTTCCAGGATATTTTTTTGATAGTAGACCTGGAGAGTTTTGTCAGTAGATTGAATGCGAAGTGTAACAGAATGGGAAGAACCAAGGATGACTCCATACAAATGAGCATGTGCTGCACTCATATAATAAGATGAAGCTGACTTAGGAAAGAAAAGGATTGGCAGCAGGAATCGAGTTCTGTTTGGGACATAATAATTTATGATACTTAGCAGGGATCTAAACGGATTGTAAAATAGGCAGCCAGGTGTATGAGTTTAGAGCTCAGGGTAGAGGTAAGGTGTCACAGACATAAATTCAGGAGTCATCGGCATTTGGATGACATATAAAACCATGGAATGACTGAGATCACCTTTGGAGTGAATATAGCTGGAGAGAATGGAAGGCTGAGGACCACGCCCTGGGGCACTTCAACATTTGGATGTTGGGCAGAGAGGCAGTGAGAGAAGCAGCCAGTGAGGTGCTGTGCTTCCCAGACATGTGGTCTAACTGCAACTGTGTGGTTCCCAGAAGTGGGGGAAGTGTTTCCAAAACAAGGAAGTGAACAAATGTATCACAAGCCGCCAAGAGGGTAAGTAAGATAAAGACTGAGACTGGCCGATGGATTTGGCAAGGTAGAGGTGGGTTGAGGACCTTACAAGAGCTGCTTAAATAAAGTCTTGGTGAGGAGAGTTCAACTGGAGTAGATGGTAGAGACTAGTGGAGTCTAGCTCTTTCACAAAGTTTTAGACTAAAAGGAAGAAAAAAATGAGCAAACACCTTCAGAGGGATATGAAAACAGGTGAGAACTCTTCAAATAATGGAGATGTTATGGTATACTATATGCTTATGGAAATGATCCTGTAGATGGAGGGAAATGGTGCTGGGGACAGGGGAATGGCAGAAGCAAAGGGCACAACTAGGTAAGTCTGCCCTCAGTGGGAGTACAGGTATCTCACCCACTGTTCCAGGAGAGACAGCAAAGTTTATGAGTACAGTTGTCGGTATTTTGGTAGATTTCATGATTGGTGGATTAAAAGGTTCTATTCTGTTTCCTTCTTTTTATCAGTAAACAAGAAACAAAGGCATCAGATGGCCATTAGGATTGTGAGGTGAGTATAGGAGGTGTGAAGAAAGGGGAAGATGTGAAAGAGGTATGTGAGAGAGTAAGGGAATTCATCAATAAGAGAAATGTATATAATAGGAGGGCTGAGCAGTACTGAGTGGCCATTTAAGGTTTGTAGTCATAAATTTTAAGTGAGACCCATCAGCATTTAAGTGTGTTTTTCTCCAGCCATGTTCAGAGGCTCAGGCTCAAGGGTAGAGCTAACCAAGAGTCAGATTTAGACAGGGTCATGGTGTTGTCCAATGCACCTCACCAAGGGAAGGAGGTGAAGTGCATGTGCAAGAGAGTGATTATAAAGAGAACCTTGCAATCCAAGCCAAATAGAGAGGGAAGTGAGGTGGTGGGGTCAATGCATGGGAGGTCCTATAAGGAGAGCAGAATTACTGGAGTGGGAATTTTAGAGAAAGAGGGCTCCTGAAATAGGAGATGGAAATAAGAGAGCAGGACGCCTACAATTATGGTTATTTCTAACATACATACATAATTTACAGGTGTTTTTCAATTGCCTCTGCAGCATCCATTTACCCCTTCTAATAACCAAAGAAGCCTTGATAAGTGAATTCATCCCGTTATGGATTGAATTATAGCCACACGTACGCACACAAAGAGATATGTTGAAGTCCTAACCTCCAGTACTTGTGAATGTGACCTTTTGTTTGGAAATAGAGTCTTTGTGGATATAATCAAGTAAGACGAGATCATTAGGGTAAGCCCAAATCTAATAAAACTGATATCTTTAATAAAAGAGGGAAATTTGGACATAGGCACATGAAGAAGAATTACGTGTAGCAACAGAGGCAGAGATGGGAGTTGGGCAGTTGCAAGCCAAGGAGTGCCAAGGATTATCGGCAGCACCAAAAGAAAGGCATACCACAAATTCTCCCCTAAAGCCTTCAAGAAAGCATTGTCCTACCAACACTTTGATTTTGAATTTCTGGCCTAGAAAACTGTGAGGGAATAAATTTCTATTATTTTAAGCCACACACTTTGTGGTACTTTGTTATGGCAGCCCAAGCAAACTGATGGACTCTACCCCTAACTCAAGGAGATCAGCCAAGTCCATCCCTCTGGCCATGTGATTGCTTCAGGGATAAATGTGTGACTCAACAAGAGCCCAATAGGGCTTCAGGAGATATTTGCTGGGCTTCTGGGAAAGCAAAGCTCCTTCCTTCTTTTCCTGAGTTGCTGGCAAAACTCTTCCTGTTGGATGTGGAGAATGTTTTAGTCCTGGAAACTGCTGGCAGCCACCTTGAAACTCTAAGGGAAGAACTGCTCTCACACTTATGTCAGGATCTAGGAAACAAAGCAGAGATATTGATATAAAGGAACTGTTACCAGACCAAACTTGGGTCCCTCATCCCCTCGCAGTAAAACCAATCTACTGACACTGGGCTGTGGTGAAGGAAAATGCAGTGTTTATTGCAGGGTGCCAAGAAAGGAGTCCAGGCAGCTAGTGCTTAAAAGTCCATAACTCCCTGATGACTTTCAGGGAAAGGTTTTTAAAGACAGGGTGAGGGAGATTGTTGCCAGGGTACACGATCAGCTTATGAACATACTTCTGATTGGTTGGTGGTGAGGCAATTGGGAGTCAACATCATCAACCTTCTGCTTCCAACCAGTCTGGGGTCTACGTGCTTGTGGGCAGCATACAGTTAACTTCTTCCACCTGGTGGGGGTTTCAGTATCTGCAAAACAGCTCAGAGGACATGGCTCAGAATATTATCTATAGCCCTCAAGGGGGAACTAAAGGTCCTTGACCTTGTTTAATGGCTGAACTATTATGATTTTGTCCTTTGCTTTTGCATTTTCTCACATCTCTGATTAAATTTATTCTTTGGAACCTGGGGAAGACCTAGGAGGCTAGAGTTTTCCTACAAACAGGAGCCAGGCTGAGGACATAAGGGAGTCTGTCCTGGGAAAGCTCCATAGGGTCCTGCTGAGTTACAAAACTTTTTTCTGCCCAGGATCAAACCAAACTTTACCTGGAAGTTTCAGTTACATGAACCAATACATTCCCTTTATTATTTAAGTCAGTGAGTTGACTTTTAGAGAAGCAACAATTTATATCTTTACCTGGTCTCACTGGTCGTTTAAACACACCATCAGACACCCAACCCATATTGACAAAGATGGACTTAACATTCCCCTCAGCTTTATTAAACTTTAGACAGGCTTCTTCCTGACTCTAGGTCCCTGACCTCTCTTTACTTAGAGCATTTACTTTAGAAAATTTTCTACCATAAATTCTTTCTCTGCCCCTTTGAGTAAATCTTTCTAAAAGCTTCTTGCCATTATTACAACCCAGGAACGTCTTTCTCAAGGACCTGGGAGCCACCACTTTGAAACATAATCATCAAGGTGACAGCATCCCTATCTCCTGGTCTTTGGGGAAGTATAGGACTTAACTTCAATAAGCACCAATTAGCAAGCATAGGTGGCCTAATCACATTGATCAGCCTCCTCCCTGACGTCTTCCAGGAATTACCACTGGTTCGTCTCAACACTTTTAACACTCCTGCCTTTCACTGCAGGAGACCTGAGTTCAATCTCTCTATTCTATTGCAGTGGTCTTGAATAAAGTCTCTCTTGCCTGTTTAACTACATCCAGTGCATTTTTATTTTGATATCTCAGGAACTCCCATACTTTACATCCTGCTTTAGCCACTACACAAAAAATTCAAAACGTTCACAATAAAATGTTTTGCTAGTGCACCCTTAGTCTGACATTTTCCTGACTACCTTGTTTCAATGAGAAGAGCAGCTTCAGTCCTTCACCCACAGAAGGGGTCCAGCATTCCCAGGATGAGCAATACCAGCAGCACTTTCCCACTGCACCTTGTTTGGATCTTTTCCAGTTCATTTATGCTCTAAATTTCCTCCCTCGACACCTTTCTCTCTTCACCCCGAAGCTTCCTTCCCTGGCTGTGGCTTCCTCTCTCTCCCATAGCCAGGCTCTCCTTCCAAGTCAGACCACCTGAAGGTCTTTTCCTTGTTTACAGGAGGATAATCAGCTACATCCTCTCACACTGAGTGGGCAGACTGCTTCAAACAGGAAATGTCTTTGAAATGGCTGGTGGAGGCATCCTGATTTAATTGTTAGGAAAGCATGCCAGGAGGCCAAACTCTTTGGAGTATTTCATTCTGAAATATTTCTCTTGAGTGGGCACAAGCCTCTGGTGAAATTCTCAACTGAAAAATCTTTTTTTCGTTTTGTTTTGGTTTTATAATAGTAACATTTAAACAGCAAACAGTAAAAATTAGAAATCAGTCTTTCAATTTAAGTTTTGCTCTGACGACACTGGTAAGCACTGTCATTGAGCAAGAATGTTGCAAAGAGATAATATAATTTGCCCTTAACTTTCTTGCTTCCCCAGGCCACATCTTCCCACCTGATTGATTATCTGAGTGCTCTGTTTCTATTTTGACTCCCCTTGTTCCAAGCTCACATCAGAGTTTTTGAATTTCCTTGAAGGAGGCATCAGGACAAAAGAAATATAGGACAGATCCTCCTCCTCAGACCTTAGGAGCCTCATGCTGGGATTGTGGGTAGAATCATATGCTTTCTCTACTCTCTCCTTGGAGGAATACTGCAGCAGCTCAGCTTCCAGTCTCTTTCATCTCATTGTCCCAATGTTGGGAGAGCTCAGCCCCACTATTAGCACTAATGAGGGAGACATTATTGAGTCTTATGAATGACAGTGATATAATAGAGTTGTTGGTAACAAATAGATTTGGCTGTACTGTGGAGACTGCCAAGGAGGGGCCAGGAATAGACTAGGAAAATCAGTTACTGGGGTGAGTTCTATCCAGAAATGGGATGAAGACTGTCATAATGGCAATAGGGATACATAAGTAGGTTTTAGAAATCATTAGTCAGAAAAATCACTAGGATTTGGTGACTGATTGGAGGTAAATGGGAGAAAGTTAGGGAGTTGGAGATTTCAAGAGTGACACCCAGGTTTCATGTCAGAGCATCAGGGTTGAAAGTAATAGCTGACATTCACTGATATTTTCTATTTGTCTAGCACGATTCTCAGCCTTCTACATATAGCCTCACTAATACAACAAAATTTTGAGGTATGTACAACTTGCTATTCATATTATACAAATTAGGAAAAGGGAACATAGAAGGTAAGTAGTTTGCTCTAAATCACGCAGCCAGTAAGTGTTGGAGCCAGGATTTGATCTGGCCACACTGTTTCAGAGTCCATACTTCTAATTTCCATGACATTCACTGAGGACAGTGTTTAAAAGATAAGATGTTTACTTGAGTTCTGAGCAGGCTGAGGTTTAGGTGCTTTGGAGACATCCTAGGTAAGAGGTCACTTAAATCATTTACTTATACAGGACTCAAACTCAGGGGTAAGGATGGGGTAGAATGTAGAGATTTGAGTCATTAGCATGAAGACAGTCATTGAAATCAAGCAGTAGATATAACTGATTGCCCAGGGAGAGTGCAGAAATGGAGGAGCAAAAATCCAACACCGAGTCCTGCGGAACACCAATATTTAAGGGGGAGTTAGACGAGGAGGAGTTAACAAAGGCGGTAAAAGAAGCTTACTGAGAGGTAGGAAGAAACTCCGGAAAGTGTGATGTCATAAAACAGAGGAAAAAATGGTCAACAATGGCAAATACTGCTGGAAGAAAGGCAAGAATTTCAAAGTGCCTAGTGTTCTGATGTGGAGACCTAAACCTGTGTAATGGAGGGTAAGGATGGAGTCAACACAGAAGGATGGATGAAGATAAAGGAGAGAGAAGAGGAGCAATGGACCAGGCCTATGGCAATCTACTGTAATATGCTGTGTAAAGGCTGGTAAGCATTTTCCTAGCCTTGCCAGATAACTGTGAATATTGTTGTTTGATCGAACCCAAAGTGGACAAGTGGTAGTTTCTCAAAGATTGGTTGCAATGAGGAATCTGAAATCATATTAGTGCAATTTTCATATTCTGTTACATTAAAATCCATTGATTTATTTTGCATCCAGTCCTATTAGATTATGTAAGAACAGGAATAAATTTAACTAAGTGGTTATATTTGGATTAACAATGTCCAATTAGATTATGAAATAGGAGACACTGGTAAAGAGACCTAAATGAGATATCCATCAATCAAAGAGCACAAATAAGATATTTAGAAAAAAAGTAAGTGGTTTAGAATAGGGGTGACAGGTAGAGGATGAGAGAGAACCTCATTACAGGGGTGGGAAATAAGCTAGGACAGTGTTATGGGTTGAACTGTGTGCTTCTGAAGGATATGTTGAAGTCCTAAACCGGGTACCTGTGAATGTGACCTCATTTGGAAATAGGTTCTTTGCAGATGAACTCAAGTTAAAAAGTGTTAAGATGAGAACAGTGGACCCCTAATCCACTGTAACTGGTGTCCTTACAAAAAGAGGAACATGCCATATCAACAGAATGACACACAGGGAGAATGCCACGTAACAACAGGCAGAGACTGGAATAGGTTTCAACATATGAATATTGGGAGGACACAACTATTCATTCTATAGCAACTTCCAAACTACTTACTGTCTTAGTTCATTAGGATTGGACTTGCAATATAATATTAAAAATGCGGACTGCCTCTGCTCAAAATTAAGCAGTAACAAGTTCCCTATTAAAAATTTGAGGGCTTCCCTGGTGGCGCAGTGGTTGAGAGTCCGCCTGCCGATGCAGGGGACGCGGGTTCATGCCCCGATCCGGGAAGATCCCACATGCCGCGGAGCAGCTGGGCCCGTGAGCCATGGCCGCTGAGCCTGCGCATCCGGAGCCTGTGCTCCGCAACGGGAGAGGCCCGCGTACCGCAAAAAAAAAAAATTGAAAAGGGAAACTATCTTGAAGATAGTGGAGGGGTAAGACACGGAGATCACCTTCCTCCACACAAATACATCAAAAGTACATCTACATGTGGGACAATTCCTTCAAAACACCTACTGAATGTTAGCAGAAGACCTCAGACTTCCCAAAAGGCAAGAAACTCCCCCAAGTACCTGGGTAGGGTGAAAGAAAAAAGAAAAAACAGAGACAAAAGAATAGGGACAGGACCTGCATCTTGGGCAGGGAGCTGTGAAGGAGGAAAAGTTTCCATACACTAGGAAAACCCTTCACTGGCGGAGATAGGGGCTGAGCATGGGGGGGAAGCTTCGGAGACATGGAGGAGAGTGCAGCAACAGGGGTACAGAGGGCAAAGTGGAGAGATTCCTGCACAGAGGATCAGTGCCAACCACCAGTCCCAACCTGAGAGCCTTGTCTGTTCACCCACTGGGACGGGTTGGGGCTGGAAGCTGAGGCTCAGACTTCAGAGGTCAGACCCCAAGGAGAGGACTGGGGTTGGCTGTGTGATCACAGCCTGAAGGGGGCTAGTGCACCACAGTTAGCCTGGAGGGAGTCCAGGAAAAAGTCTGTACCTGCCTAAGAGGCAAGAGAAAATTGTTTCGGGGTGCATGAGGAGAGGAGATTCAGAGCACCACCTAAATGAGACCCAGAGACGGGCACAAGCCAGGGCTATCAGCTCGGACCCCAGAGATGGGCATGAACCACTAACATTGCCGCCACAGCCAACAAGAAGCCTGTGTGCAAGCACAGGTCACTATCCACACGTCCCTTCCTGGGAGCCTGTGCAGCCCGCCACTGCCAGGGTCCCGTGATCCAGGGACAACTTCTCTGGGAGAACACATGGCGTGCCTCAGGCGGGTGCAAGGTCACGCTGGCCTCTGCTGCCGCAGGCTCACCACACATTCCAATTATGACTACCATACCCCTCCATCTCCCTGGACTGAGTGAGCAAGAGCCCCCTAATCAGCCAATGCTTTAACCCCCTCCTGTCTGTGCAGGGAACAGATGCCTGAGGTTGGCCTACACACAGAGGCAGGGCCAAATCCAAAGCTGAACCCCAGGAGCTGTGCGAACAAAGACGAGAAAGGGAAATCTCTCCCAGCAGCCTCAGGAGCAGCGGATTAAATTGCCACAATCACCTTGATGAACCCTGCATTGGTGGAATACCTGAATAGACAAAGAATCATCCCAAAATTGAGGCAGTGGACTTTGGGAGCAATTGTAGACTTCAGGTTTGTACTCTGAGTCTGATTTGTTTCTGGTTTTTATGTTTATCTTAGTTTAGTTTTTAGTGCTTGTTATCATTGGTGGATTTGTTTATGTGTTTGGTTGCTCTGTTACTTTTTTAATTTTTTACTTTTTTTAATTACTTTTTTATATATCTTTTAACTAAAAATTTTTTTTTCTTTTTTCTTTTTTTGTGAGTGTGTATGTGTATGTTTCTTTGTGTGATATTGTCTGTCTAGGCTTACTTTTACCATTTGTCCTAGTATTCTGACTGTTCATTTTGTTGTTGTTGCTGTTTGTTCCTCGGTTTTCTTTTTACGAGTGTGTGTATGTATGTTTCTTTCTGTGATTTTGCCTGTTTAGTTTTGCTTTTACCATTTGGTTTGGGATTCTATCTGTTTTTTTATTTTCTTCTTTTTTTCCTTTTTTTTTTTCTTCCTTTTCTTCTGAGCCATCTGGCTGGCAGGATCTTGGTGCTCCAACCGGATGTTACGCCTGAGTTTCTGAGGTGGGAGAGCCAAGTCCAGGACATTGCACAACCAGAGACCTCCTGGCCCCATGTAATACCTATCAGTGAGAGCTCACCCAGAGATCCCCATCTCAACGCTAAGACCCAGCTCCACCCAATGGCCAGCAAGCTCCAGTGCTGGACACCCCATGCAAAACAACTAGCAAGACAGGAACACAACCCCACCCATTATCAGAGAGGCTGTCTAAAGTCATACTGAGGTCACAAACAACCCAAAACACACCACTGGACACAGCCCTGCCCACCAGAAGGACAAAATCCAGCCACACCGACCAGAACACAGGCACCAGTCCCCTCCACCAGAAAACCTACACAAGCCACTGAACCAACCTAACCCACTGGGGGCAGACACCAGAAACAATGGGAACTATGGACCTGCAGGCTGCAAAAAGGAGACCCCAAACACAGTAAGTTGAACAAAATGAGAAGACAGAGAAATATGCAGCAGATGAAGGAGCAAGGTAAAAACCCACCAGACCAAACAAATGAAGAGGAAATAGGCAGTCTACCTGAAAAAGAATACAGAGTAATGATAGTAAAGATGAATCAAAGTCTTGGAAGCAGAATGGAGAAAATACAGGAAACATTTAACAAGTATCTGGAAAAACTAAAGAGCAAACAAACAATGATGAACAACAATAAATGAAATTAAAAATTCTCTAGAAGGAATCAGTAGCAGAATAACTGAGGCAGAAGAATGGATAAGTGATCTGGAAGGTAAAGTAGTGGAAATAACTACCACAGAGCAGAATAAAGAAAAAAATTGAAAAGATTTGAGGACAGTCTGAGAGACCTCTGGGACAAATTAAATGTACCAACATTTGAATAATAGGGGTTCCAGAAGAAGAAGAGAAAACGAAAATGTCTGAGAAAATATTTTAAGAGATTATAGTTGAAAAATTCCAAAACATGGGAAAGGAAATAGTTAATCAAGTCCATGAAGCACAGAGAGTCCTATACAGGAAAAATACAAGGAGAAACACGCCAAGACACATATAAATCAAACTATCAAAAATTAAATACAAAGAAAAAATATTAAAAGCATCAAGAGAAAAACAACAAATAACATAAAAGGGAATACCCAGAAGGTTAACAGCTGATCTTTCAGCAGAAACTCTGCAAGCCACAGGGGAGTGGCAAGAAATATTTAAAGAGATGAAAGTGAAAAAGCTACAACAAAGGTTACTCTACCCAGCAAGGATCTCATTCAGATTCAACAGAGAAATTAAAACCTTTACAGACAAGCAAAAGCTAAGAGAATTCAGCACCACCAAACCAGCTTTACAGCAAATGCTAAAGGAACTTCTCTAGGCAGGAAACACAAGAGAAGGAAAAGACCTACAATAACAAACCCAAAACAATTAAGAAAATGGGAATAGGAACGTGCATATCAATAATTACCTTAAATGTAAATGGATTAAATGCTCCAACCAAAAGACACAGCCTTGCTGAATGGATACAAAAACAAGACCCATATATATGCTGTCTACAAGAGACCCACTTCAGACCTAGGGACACATACAGACTGAAAGTGAGGGGATGGAAAAAGATATTCCATG
>RJWK010024143.1:0-28588 GCA_004363435.1 Platanista minor
ACCTGAAATCCGGGCAACTGGGGGAATTTTTTTGAGGAGGGCGGGGGGAGTCAATGTCTGGGTTCGAACGTGGCCCAGCCACTTAATAGGTGTCTCTGAATCTCTCTTAGCTTATTCCTCTGTAATGTGGGCTTTCAGAGGCACGAACTTCATGGGGTCCCTTGGCGTATTAAATAAGGAAATGTGTTGAAAGTGGCCAGCACAGCGCCTGAAACAGAATGGGGGCTCTGTAACTGGGGGCTCCGAAACAAGGTGTTCTCTCCCTAAGGGGCGGCCGGGGAACCGCCCTGGGGAGGGAGTGCGGGTAAATGGAGCCCACCAGCCCCAGCGGCGGGGAGGGGTAGGTAGCCACTCGCTTTGCCCCTAGCTCACCACGGCAGGGCAGCGCCATGGCCAGCCAGCGTCGTGAGGGCGAGCACCCATCCGTGACGCTCTTCCGTCAGTACCTGCGCATCCGCACCATCCAGCCCGAGCCCGACTACGGTGAGAACGCGGCGGTTCCAGGAGGACCTGTGGTGGGGCATCAGGGGCGGGGACTGTGTTCTAAACCAGGCGCCAACCCCTGTCACCCAGCTGAGCCTGATCTGCTGCCTCAAATGGCGCCTCCATTCCTCTAAGCCATTACCTAGGTCAGCAGACTGCTCAGCATCCCCTCCAGGCTGTGCTGCTCCAAAAGTTACAACTGGCAGTTAAATAGGGAACAACTTCACGTCACTCTCCAGCGTCTGGGGTTGGGGAAGGGAAGAAGAGGCCCCCCGGAATCCTACTGGGGCTGAACAAAGGCCACAGACCTCCGGGGAATCAGGCTTGGTGGCTGGGAACTGTGTACCTGGGTCCAGTCCAAATCCCTGCTCTGTGATTTACCAGCTGGGAGACGGTGGGTGAGCCTCATGTCTCTGCGCCAGTTTCCCCATCTTTAAGGAAGGTAACAATGACACCTGCTTCTCACTCTGGACTTCCCACCTGGCCTTCCACAAAGGGTCACTGGCCAAAAATGTCTTCTTCCTTGGGGACAGAGATGCAGATGTTTCTGTCGGATGTGGAATTGTGTTGAGGCAGGGGTCTGCTCCCTTCTCTGGATGTACCCCCAGCTCTGCCTGGGCCCATGGGAGGTGTGGGGAGGCAGAAGCAGCAGCAAGGCTCTCTGTGTCCCCAGGGGCTGCCGTGGCCTTCCTTGAGGAGAGAGCCTGCCAACTGGGCCTGGGTTGTCAGAAAGTGGAGGTGAGCCTATGGCCCTGCATGGCGTAGGGGAGGTGGGCCTGGGGCAGCTCCTCACCGTGCACTGACGACCCCTCCTCCTGGCCCTCTCCAGGTGGCAGCTGGCCGTGTGGTGACTGTGCTGACCTGGCCAGGCACCAACCCCAGACTCTCTTCCCTCTTGCTCAACTCCCACACCGATGTGGTGCCTGTCTTCAAGGTGCGGGGGGGTGTAGGGAGTGGAACACCCTTGGGGACAAAGATGGTACAGATCCCCCATTCGACTGCAGGGATCCCACGATGCTGGTCCTGGCACTGATTCGACCTCATAGAGCATTACTCCACTCGGTCAAGCAGCCTCTGCCCAGTAGCCATTCCATGCCAGGGGTGGGGTAGGCGAGAGGGGGGTGGTGGAGGTGGGAGGCAGAGATGAGGGATGGCTGTCAGCTGCCCTCTTCAGCCCTACGTGGGCTCCTAGGGCACCTGCTCCCTGGGCAGGGCCACAGTTGAGCAGAGTGGATTAACGACTACATTTGGTGCTTGGGTCCCTCTTCCTGCCCCTGCCCCTGCCCCCAGGAACATTGGAGTCATGACCCCTTTGAAGCTTTCAAGGATGCTGACGGCTACATCTATGGCAGGGGCGCCCAGGACATGAAGTGTGTCAGCATCCAGTGAGTGTCCTTCATTCCCAGTTTCCCCACTGGCCCGTTGGATTGACCCAGGACCCAGGTGTGATTGGAGAACGTCAAGGCCAAGGAACATCTTGACCCCTTACCTTGGGCGGGAATTCCTGCTGTGACCATTGCATGGATGGGGAGACAGGGACAGAGACTTTCTGGAGTCACCGGCTAGGCTGTGGCAGAGCAGGGTCCAAGGCTGCAGCCTGCCTGCTCAAGCATCTGATGGCTCCCCCCCAGCACCTGGCTTACACCCTCTCACTGCCCCTCAGGTACCTGGAGGCTGTGAGGAGGCTGAAGGTTGAGGGCCACCATTTCCCCAGAACCATCCACATGACCTTTGTGCCAGGTAGGAGTGGCTTGAGGAGGGACACCTTCAGGGGTGGGGAGAGTGTTAGGGCACTCCCTATCTCGCATTCCGGCTGCTTTTACAGATGAGGAGATTGGGGGTCACCAAGGCATGGAGCTGTTTGTGAAGCGGCCCGAGTTCCAGGCCCTGAGGCCTGGCTTCGCCCTGGATGAGGGTGAGCAGGGTGGCAGGACACTGAGTGGCCAGCAGAGGATAGGAAGGCTGCTAGTGGGGGCTGGGCCGCTCCACCCTCTCAGGCCTGGCCAACCTTTTCCTCCTCAGGCCTGGCCAACCCCACTGACGCCTTCACTGTCTTTTACAGTGAGCGGAGCCCCTGGTGTGAGTATGCACTTGGACGTTGGGGGTCACTGTGCAGATGGGAGACTGGGCCAGAAGGGGCAGGAGCCCGACAAGGGTTCCACAGCAAGTTGGGGCCTGAGTAGGGCCTCAACCCAGGGCCTCTGCCTCCCAGCCCCTTCCTACTTGGGCACCTCTTTCTTGAGCTTCTGAAGGGAGGCCCTAACCATGGGCAGAAACCAGCTCTACACTGCATTCTGAGGCGAGCAGAGACCTGGCAGAGGAGCCTGGAATGAGGGGAAGACCCCGGGCCCATCCCAGGGCTGGTTGCTTTTCCAGCCTTTCCCATACTGAAGACACCCCCTTCCCCCTGCCTCTCCCAGGGGTGCAGGTCACAAGCACCGGGAAGCCAGGCCACAGCTCACGATTCATTGAGGACACAGCAGCAGAGAAGCTGGTGTGTGGCATACGGGGAGGGAGTTTGGGAGTTCCCGAGGCTGTCCCGGGGCCACTCTCACATCTAACCTCACGCTCTCCTAGCACAAGGTTGTGAGCTCCATCCTGGCTTTTCGGGAGGAGGAGAGGCAGAGGTGAGGCAGCCTGGGAAAAGGCACGGGGCTCTGGGAGGCTACGCAGGAGAGGAGGGGGGTTGAGCCCCCTTTTTATTTGTTCTTCCCCCTTGCTGCTGCTGCCCCTGCCCCCCACCACAGGCTGCAGTCAGACCCTCAACTGAAGCAGGGGGCCGTAACCTCCGTGAACCTGACTAAGCTAGAGGGCGGTGTAGCCTATAATGTGGTACCTGCCACTATGAGCGCCAGCTTTGACTTCCGCGTGGCACCAGATGTGGACCTGAAGGTGCCATCTCCACCTGGGTTTGGAGGAGGGAGCCTGGGTCCTCAGCCCTAGAGGCTGAGGCTCAGGGAGAGCCTGAGGGGTCAGCTTATCTCCCTTCTCACAGGCTTTCGAGGAGCAGCTGCAGGGCTGGTGCCAGGCAGCTGGCGAAGGGGTCACCTTCGAGTTTGCTCAGGTGTGGACCGGGGAACCTTCAACAGGGGAGCTGTAGGAGCTGGGGAGGCTGGGCTTGCTGCATGTGTCACTGTAGGAGTATACATTTGGTGTGCCTGCATACATCCTGGCTTTAGCTGTGAGACGTGTTTTGTTCACCAACAAGCGTTAGTTGTGTGGGCCACTGTTGGATGCTGGGGAATACTAGGGAGTGAAATTAGAGAAGTTTTTGCCCTCATAGTCCTTACATAATGAAGGGAGGAATAGACATGAATCAAAAAATTATGTATTACTTTTATATAAGTATGAACACATGTGGTCCAGGAAAGGGTGGGACCTCATAACTGTGAACCTGTAATTGGAGTATTTGACCAGTCTGAGAGGTCTGGGAGTCCCATTTTGAGGAAGGGGCACTTGGGAAGGATCTGAGGATGGACAGGAAGTGGAAGGCAGAGAAGGTCCCAGGCCTGTGACCTTTGAGAGACTGAAAAGAAGGCCTGTTGCTGGACTGGCCAGCTGGATGTCTGGGTAGGTGGGTGTGTGCCCCGTGCCAGGCACAGCCTACCCTATGAAGAATAGGACAAGGTGCCCAGGCCTTGTCCTGATCCTGCCATCCTTCTCCCTACAGAAATGGACAGAGCCCCGAGTGACATCTACTGATGATTCAGACCCCTGGTGGGCAGCTTTTAGTGGGGTCTGCAAGGACATGTGAGCACACTGGCCAGCCCCCCTCTCCCTTTCCCTCCCTCCCACCTTCCTTTGCTCCTTCAACCCTTCCCTTGCCCTCTCCCCTCTCTGCCTCCACATTCACCAGGTTCTTCTCTCTGCAGGAACCTCACCCTGGAGCCGGAGATCTTCCCCGCTGCCACAGACAGCCGCTATCTTCGCGCGGTGAGCTGCTTGCAGTAGGGTGGGCAGTGGAATGGTCCTGGGTGCTGGCCTGCCCCCTAACAGCTCCTGTCGCCCCCTGCAGGTGGGGGTCCCAGCTCTGGGCTTCTCACCCATGAACCACACACCCGTGCTGCTCCACGACCACGATGAACGGCTGCATGAGGCCGTGTTCCTCCGCGGGATCGATATATACACTCGGCTGCTCCCTGCCCTGGCCAGCGTGCCCACCCTGCCCAGGGAAGGCTGAGCCCTGTGCTGTCCAACCTCCACCCCAATCAGTGCCAAGGACCCTTCTTCCCCCCTGCCTAACAATAAAGTCTGTGTGGACAGGGACCACTTCTCAAGTACTAACAGCAAGGATGTTCATGGAGCAGGGTTTCAAAGATAATAGTAACAGCTACTTCAGAGATGAGGGACCACACACCATGGGTTGCACCTGTTGCCCCAGCATAATAACTCTTTGAGCCTCCCCAGTGCCCAAAGTTGGACTACAGATGAAGATCTAGTGAGGGCTAAGAAGACTCTGCTGATGAAGCAGCTGATCCAGGGGGCAAAGAATACAGCACCGTCTTGCAAGTAAGGCAGTGCCACCACTGCTTGGCCTCCCAGGAGCCCTAGAACTTGGGGGACTGTACAACTCAGAGCAGTGAATGCTGGCCAGGCACGCTAGGAACCTAGAACTCCGCAGGCCAGAGTGCAGAATTCTTGTGGGTCCTCCCCTTTCTTCTGGGTAAGCTTTAAGACCTGACAGGGGTGTTTGGGGTTTTTCTCTGGCCTCACCAGCCTGCCCAGTCCAGCAAGCTGTGTGCCCCAGTGTCCCCAAGGCGCCCAACCGCCCCTCGTTTACTAGGTCCCCTTCTGGCATTCCAAGGCCCTATTTCCCCTGACTACCACCCACACCCTGCCATCCAAGGAAGGCTAAACTCTTCCCACACAAAATGTAGGTACCGACCCCACCTGAACCCTACTTTCAGCCCTGGGATCACAGACACAGGCTGACTGACAGATCCTGCCTCAGGTTTATTTGTACAAATAGCACAGGAGGACACCAGCGCCATGCAGACAGCAGCCCCGGGGTCACACCAGTCCTTCTGTCCTCACATTGGCAGATAAAGGTCTCTACTCTGGAGCCTTTGTGGGGGCCTGGGCACTTTTGGGAGGCGGAGCTGGAGCCACAGCTGCACCTGCAGCCTTGGCCTTGGTTTGAGCCTTGGCCTGGGACTTTGGCCGGCAGAGCCTGAGACCCTTGGCGATGCGGGCACGAGCACGTTTCCCGAGCTTGGGGTGAGCAATGTAGGCAAGTCGACTGAGCTTGCGGCTGCCGCCCGTTGGGATCCTGGGCTTGACCTCCTTGGGCTTTACGAGAACCTTGATAGCCTCAGCGCGTGCACTTACGGCCTTGGCATTGTTGGCCTGCATCTTCTTCAGGCCCTTCTTGTTGTGCTTCTTGGCAAAACGCATGTTCCTCAGGAACTTGGGGTCCACCTGGAAGACAAAAAATATGTACAGGTGGCTGTAAGAGCCGCATGTAGGGGCCCCCAAGTCACCCATGGTGCCCCTCTCCATAGCAGCACCCAGGAGACTATCAGGCACCAGCCGAGGCCTACTGGGAGCTGAGACAGCATCAAGTCAACCTTAAATGAAGAAATATCTGACCCTTAGAGCCCAATAGAGCTCAGAAAGGAAGAACAAATTCCTACAGCAGGATTTTGGTTGAGTTTTTTCCTGAAACCCCCTCACGGACACCCCACCCCCTCACCCTTAAAAGATGCCAAATACTAAGGTTAGTACAACAGATTCACAGCAAACAAGGCAGAATAGGAGACCAACGGAGGGAAGGGGGCCAGGGTGGGGAGAGACTAACAGTACAGTGGAGTAGCAAAGTGGAGACAAGACTCAGTTCTGCTCAGACCCTACAGCTTCAGCCTTCTTGGCTAATCCTTAGAACCCCCTAGCACAGGAAGGGAAGCCGTCCCCTCCATGCCTAGCACTGCATCTGATCAAGGTCATATGGGTGGTCAAAGTGGAATGGAAGGCCCACAAGGTACCAGGTACACAGGCAAGACCACCCCTTCCCTTGAAAAGCTCTGAGTGAGCAAGGGAGATGATCAGACTAACTGCTCTCAGGAGGCAGGTTACAACTCGGGCCAGTAAAGGCCAAGTAAAGCTTTATTACAGGTCTGGCACAGCATGAAGTCCAGGCAAAACGAAGGACAGTTAAGCTACATCAAAGACCCTGACCATGCAACTGGAGCCAGACACACACACTTTTTTGTGATTCAGCGCACACACTCACCCCCTTAAGAGATTCATATCGTTGTGATCGGGGTTTCTTGATGCCATTTCTGTGCCATTTTCGGGCTGTGGGGGAAAAAGGAGTTAGACCAAAAAAAGAGATTTCCTCTGATAAGACCACCATCACAGCTGGCAAGCCCGGGAGAACCATAATTTCTCCTTACTTGGGATCCGTTTAAGAAACCCCTTACTACTGAATGCAAAGCACTGTGGGTTATCTCAAGCGGATCCCTGCCTGGCTTCTAAATCTACAGCCCCATAGGTAATGCTGGCTGAAAGTAAAATCAGCCCCAGGCCCACTGCAGGAATGTGCCTCCTTTCCATGCCCAGTATCCCTAATCTTTGCCAGGGTCTGCGGCATTAGATGAAGGCTGGGCCAGGGGAACTTACACTGGTTGTGCGTGGTGTGGTTCTTGGACTTGGCCATGTCTGCAACTGGAGGACGAGAGTGGAGATCAGAGCTGGGGGCTCGCGGGGCCGGGCCTACCTCTTCGCCTTGATCTAGAAGAACGTGCAGCCAGAAGCCTGAATGAGGCTTCAGCACAGATGCCTTGCATCTGCACCCTCCACCAGCCTGGATTCATTCTGCACGACCCCGACGCCAGTCTCCCCCTCCCAAACTCAGGTAATGGTGCCTCGAAACCACCCCCCCCCAGCCGCAAGGCTGCGCTCTCCCCCCAAATCCGAATTCCCCTCCCGTCCATCCCTTGAGAACCCACGAGCACCCTCCCGGCCCCGCGGCTTCCGCTCCCCACAGCCAGGCAGCCGGTCTCTCCGTCCTCCCTAAGGGCACGCGCCCCGCCGCCGTCCGGGAGTCACGGATGGCTCCGGATACCGCGAAGCTAGCACTCACCGGGGCCCGCAGATCCCGAAACGCCTGGGACCGGAAAAGAAAGAGGAACACCGTGGTGCAGCACGGGAAATAGGCTTGTCGCGGCAGGAAGGGACTCCTGGAAAAGCTTCCCCCAGCGCCGTGAAGATAGGTTCCTAAGCCCGGAGGACACAAGCCAGATGGGAAGGTGGTGCTACGAGCCTGGCCTCGCTCCTTCAGGTTTAACCGACCCCTCTCCTTTCTTCTCACATTCTTCCTGACTTGGGTCCCAGGTCTCATTAAAGGTCTTGAAGGCGAAGGGAGTCCTTGAGGAATACATGTTAGGCAGGGGGTGACAGGAGATTTGTGTTCCTAAAAAAGTACCTCAGGCTACTGCGCGGAGAATGGACTGTAGCGGGCAGAGGAGGGAGAGCCGTGAGGACTCTGGTGCAGGATGGGACAGAACAAGTGCGTGAAGATGGTGCTTTTTACAGAAATGGGGAAGATTGGGGGAGGGACAGGGGTCTTGTTGCTTTATTTTGAGGGGCCAGTGATCCAGATGTTTCTTTTTATTTTTTTTAAGATTTTTTTTTTTGATGTGGACCATTTTTAGAGTCTTTATTGAATTTGTTACATTATCTTTTATGTTTTGGTTATTTGGTCACAAGGCATGGTAGGATCTTAGCTCCCCCACCAGGGGTGGAACCTGCACCCCCCTCCAGCCCCCCACCCCCGCGCGTGGGAAGGCGAAGTCTTAACATCAGGGAAGTCTCCAGATGTTTCTTTTTAGATGCATTAAATGTGATATGCCTGTTGTCATCCAAAATAAGTAAATGTTGCCTCCTAATAACTCTATTGCCTTCTCCACGTCTTACTCCTATAGTTCATTTCTACACAGCAGTGGGGCCTGAGGGCACTTTTTAGAATACAAATCAGATCTTGTCACTTAAAGTCTGCAAGGACTTCACCTTGCATTAGAGATAAACTCTTTATACCTCCCCTAATCTTGGCAATGCTCTCCTTATTCACTTTTCTCCACACCCATGGACTGCTTTCTTTCCTGCCAAGCACAAATACCTGTTCCTGCTTCAGAGCCTTTACACTTACTATCCCCTCCACCTGTACCACGTTTTCCCTGCTCTTTGGATAGTGTGCTTGCTTGGAGAAGCCTGCCTAGCCTGCCCTATCTAAAACAGAGACCCTCTGCCCCATCTCCCCAGTTACTCTGAATCCTCTCATCCTGTTTGCTTCCTTCATAGAACTTTCCCACACTCTAACTATGTTTTCTGTTTACTTGTGTATGTGTTCATTGGTTCAAGCACCAAGAGTTCAGAACTGGTTTGGTCACCTGCATTTTCCCATTGCCTGATACAGCACTTGATGTAGAACAGGAACTTGAGAAACACCTACTGAATGGACGTTCCTCCGAAGCATTTTGCAGAGAGTTGGGCAGTGAAAGGGAAAGGAGGATGTGGAGGCAGGACACACAGGTGTCTCCTTACTGAAGCATTCCTGAGGAGAGGGAGAGAAGTCTGGCAGGTGTGAGTTAGGAGAATGAAGAGCAGGCTAAGATGCTCAAGGGGTGACCTAGTGCCAACAAAGAAACAATTGAACACGGGTTCGTGCCCTGGTCCGGGAGGACCCCACATGCCGCGGAGCTGCTGGGCCCGTGAGCCATGGCCGCTGGGCCTGCCCATCCGGAGCCCGTGCTCCTCAACAGGAGAGGCCGCAGCAGTGGGAGGCCCGCGTACCGCAAAAAAAAAAAAAAAAAAAGAAACAATTGAGGCCAGAAAGAAAGGTGTCTGCAGGAGCAAAGTCCTTGAGGGGTGCTGAGAACAGGTGGAGGAGCTGGTAGGCAGAGGTGGGGACTGTAGGAAGTGGGCGTGGCACGAGGCCCCAGGGTATGGGAGAGGTGGCGCTGGAAGTTTGGACAAAGAGGAGGAGGCTTTTTGTTCTGGGGGGTTTTTTTGGCCATGCCACATGGCTTGTGGGATCTTAGTTCCCTGATCAGGGATCGAACCCACACCCTCAGCAGTGAAAGCGCAGAGGCCTAACCACTAGACCACCAGCGAGTTCCCAGGGGAGAAGGTTTGACTGCCACACCTTGAGAAAAGGAAGCAAAGGGTAGGGGTCGGCAAAAAAGGCTGTGACAGCTTTAAAGGAACCAGGCTGCCCCACTGTGCGGCCTTCCAACTAAGCAGTAGCTCTCACAGCTCCTGAAAAGTGAGCAATGACGTGTGCTGAGGACTTGGTGTCACCAGGTTGTCTTGACAGTGTCAGAGTAAGCAACGAGCAGAGAGCCATAGTCCGACAGGGAGGCAGATTCAGAGATGATGGCCATGCAGTACTGTTGGAGCTGCTATAGGGATAGGCCCAGGGTGAAATCCCAGCTGTCAGGCAAGGGAGGAGGCAGTGACAAGAATGAGGAGCTTTGGCTGTGACCTGAGGGGACCATTTGAGGGGCCAAAGGGAACCATGATCTGGAGCCATTGGCCTGCCATGCTTTTCTTTTTTTTCTTCTTTTAATTAATTAATTAATTAATTTATTTATTTATTTTTGGCTGTGTTGGGTCTTCGTTGCGGTGCTCGGGCTTCTCATTGCGGTGGCTTCTCTTGTTGCGGAGCACGGGTTCTAGGCGTGCAGGCTTCAGTAGTTGTGGCTCGTGGGCTCTAGAACACTGACTCAGTAGTTGTGGTGCACAGGCTTAGTTGCTCCGTGGCACGTGGGATCTTCGTGGACCAGGGCTCGAACCCATGTCCCCTGCATTGGCAGGCGGATTCTTAACCACTGAGGCACCAGGGAAGTCCTGCCATGCTTTTCAAAGTGGGAAAGATGGTAGGGCCAGCCCACATGTATAAAGAGAGAGTTTTCCTACCTTCCTCTCTCTTTCTTCCTCCCTTCCTTCCTTTCTTCCTCTCTTTCTCTCTTTCTTCCCTCCCTCTCCTCTCTCCAACTCCTTTTCACTCTCTCTTGCTCCCCTCCCAATCTCTCTCTCTTTTCCTCTTCATAAATGTGTAAAGAGCTTATACAAGCTCTTCTGTAACTTGATTTTATTCATTCAGTAGTAACTCATGGACATCTTTCCCTTTTCATGAAAATCTTTTGTAATCCTATTTTATTTTACACATTTAAAAATCTTATTCTGAGGAGATGTCAGTAAACATCACCAGATGTCAAAGGAGTTCTAACACAAAAAAGGTGAAGAACTTAGCCCTTCCTCCAGGGCTTCCTCCTCACCCTCTGTGTGTCAGCAGTTCTTGCCCCATCCCTGTCTGTGCAGAGGCCTGGGTCCACTTGCTGACCTCTGTGGCATAGCCTTGGGCAGAACTACTACCTGGACTCAGCAAAACTTCTATCACCCAGGCCCCTTGTAAATGCCTTAGGCACAAGACACAGAGAGATGTGAGGCCTCGGTGACCAGACGGACCTTGGACTCGGCGGGGCTGGATGTTATCCGCCTGAGCCATGTGGCCTGCAGTGGTATTGTCTTGTCCAGGCCTTGTCTAGAGCTACAGCCCAACTCACAGCTCGAGTAGGATCCACTGGGACTTACTCATTGAAATTATAGGGTCAGAGACATCTGGGGTGATTTTTTTCTGTGCCTGGTACAGTGCCAGATACATGTGGGGACCTGATAAATGTTTGAGGAATTAAATGTATGTATTTCACCAGTTCAGGCAGATGGCAGAATCAGGAGGCAAGAGGTCAGTCAGCCTGGAGGGATTTCACAGAGACAAAAGTCAGCTTTTCTCCTTGGTCCAGATCTCTGCTCTCTAAGCCTCAGTTCTGAGTGTAACCTGCAGATGAAAATAGTAATTGTCTTGTGGGGTTAAGCCGGATAATTTTTTTTTAATTGAAGTATAATTGATTTACAATCTTGCATTAATTTCTCATGTACAGCAAAGTGATTCATATATGTATATTCTTTTTTATATTTTTCATATGGCAAATTACAGGAAATTGAATATAGTTCCCTGTGCTATATGGTAGAACCCTGTTGTTTATCTATTTTATATATAATAGTTTGTATCTGCTAATCCCAAACTCCTAATTTATCCCTCCCCCGCCCTTTCCCTTTGGTAACCATAAGTTTGCTTTCTGTATCTGTGAGTCTGTTTCTGTTTCATAAATAAGCTGATTTGTGTCATATTTTAGATTTCACATATAAGTGATATCATAGGTGATTTCTCTTTATGACTTGCTTCTCTTAGGATGATAATCTCTAGGTCCATCTATATTGCTGCAAATTGCATTATTTCATTCTTTTTATGGCTGAGTAGTATTCCACTGTGCGTATTCCATATATATGCGTGCACACACACACACACACGCACACACACACCACATCTTCTTCATCCATTCAGCTGTCGATGGACATTTAGGTTGCTTCCATGTCTTAGCTATTGTAAATAGTGCTGCTATGAACACTGGGGTGCATGTATCTTTTTGAATTAGAGTTTTCTCCGGATATATGCCCAGGAGTAGGATTGCTGGGTCATATGGTAACAATATTTTTCATTTTTTAAGGAACCTCCCTACTGTTTTTCCATAGTGGCTGCACCAATTTACATTCCCACCAACAGTGCAGAAGGGTTCCTTTTTCTCCACATCCTTTCCCGCATTTATTATTTGTAGACTTTTTGGTGATGGCCATTCTGACCAGTGTGAGGTGATACCTCATGATTTTGATTTGCATTTCTCTAATAATTGGCAATGTTGAGCATCTTTTCATGTGCCTGTTGGCATCTGTATGTCTTTTTTGGAGAAATGTCTATTTAGGTCTTCTGCCCATTTTTGATTGGGTTGTTTTGTTTTGCTTTGTTTGATATTGAGTTGTATGAACTGTGTATATATTTTGGAAATTAATCCCTTGTCAGTTGCATTGTTTGCAAATATTTTCTCCCAATCTGTAGGTTGTCTTTTCATTTTGTTTATGGTTTCCTTTGCTGTGCAAAAGTTTGTTTGATTAGGTCCCATTTGTTTATTTTTGCTTTTATTTCTATTGCCTTGGGAGACCGACCTAATAAAACATTGCTGCAATTTATGTCAGAGAATATTTTGCCTATGTTCCTTTCTAGGAGTTTTATGGTATCATGTTTTATATTTAAGTCTTTAAGCCATTTGGAGTTTATTTTTGTGTATAGTATGAGGGTGTGTTCTAACTTCATTCATTTACATGGGGTGTCCCACTTTCCTACCACCACTTGCTGAAGACAGACTGTCTTTTCTCCCTAAGGCATATTCTTGCCTCCTTTGTTGAAGATTAATTGATCATAGGTGTATGGGTTTATTTCTGGGCTCTCTATTCTGTTCCATTGATCCATATATCTGTTTTTTGTGCCGATACCACTCTGCTTTGATTACTGTAGCTTTGTAGTATTGTCTGAGGTCTGGAAGGGTTATGCCTTCAGCTTTGTTCTCTTTCCTCAGGATTGCTTTGGCAATTCTCAGTGTAGTACGGTTCCACGTACATTTTAGGATTATTTGTTCTTGTTCTGTGGAAAATGGCACAGAAATATGATAGGGATCACATTAAATCTGTAGATTGCTTTGGGTAGTGTGGCTGCTTTAACAATATTAATTTTTCCAATCCAAGAGCATGGGATATCTCTCCATTTCTTTGAATCATCTTCAATTTCCTTTGTCAGGTAAACTGGATAATTTGAGTAAAGCACTGAACACTGTGCTGAGTATACATTAGGTGTTCAATCATTGTTCGTCCCAGCCATGCTGTTCCCCACAAGGGCTCTGGGGAGGCAGAAACGGCTTAGGGGAAATGTCAGTGTCAAGTGAATGCTAAAAGTGAGCACAGGATCCAAAGAAGAGCCAGGGTGGAAGGACATGACAGTCCTTAGGGGTGCTGGGTCCCCTCAGTCCTGAAGTTCCAGAGGACAGGGACTACCAGTGTGCCCAGATAGGAGCAACCAGAGTGGCTTATCAGAAGCAGGATGTTTTACCTATGGGAGAGAAAACTGGGGGTCAGAGAGGAGGCCCTTAAGCACCAGGTTAAGCTTTGGATCTGCTTAGAAATTCCTGTGAGAGGCCACCTGGTTCTTGTGCCCCAGAGGGCAGAGCTATGACTGAGGGAGGCGAATACCATGGGCAAGGGTCATTTTTGCAGTCAGATTTTCTTCCAAACCATGGGCTGCTCCCAGAGGTAGTAAGCTCTCAGATACGAGGAATTCCTGGGGAAGGGAGGTTGAAATATGGGATGGAGGCTTGGAAAATACAACTCTCAAGTTCACTTTCCTCCAAAAGTCTGGGATTCGAAGCTCCTGGGAGAAGGAAAGGTGGTGGGCAGCTTGCAATGCCAGGCTGGGGTCCAGGATCTGTCGGGAAGAGAGAAGACAGGTCCCGCAGAGGCTTGGGGGTGCAGCGCATTCCTCCAGTCACTGGGGACACCTTCATAGCCCCAGGCCACTGATTTTCCCTCTGGGGGGCTCCTGGCCCAGAAGTGGTATGTCTCCACTGGGGAATATGAGCCTGTCGCCCACATGGGGGCAGCACAGGACCACAGATGGAGTGGGGCCACCGCAGGCCGCCTGGAGCTCCCCTCCTTTGGGAAGAAGTCCTTTGAGCCTCCCAGACCTCTCATACCCCTGCTTCTGGCACCCATTCCCCACCCCCCACAAGCCCCTGTCTGCCCATTCTTGGCAGGTTCTCTGGGTAGGTTGAGTCTCCCCTGGCTTCAATCTCCTGGTAATGGTGGTATAGGGTGTCTTCCCCAGAGAGGGAACAGGGCAGAGAAAGTGGAGCCTGTGGGTATCCCTGGGCACAGCCCCTGCTGGTCCACATCAGAGTTACTAGAGGCTATGTCTGTTGGGGGTTAAAGGAACGGGGTTTTTTAAAATTTATTTAATTTGGTTTTTTTTTGGCTGTGTTGGGTCTTCGTTGCTGCACACAGGCTTTCTCCAGCTGCAGCGAGCAGGGGCTGCTCTTCGTTGTGCTGCGCGGGCTTCTCACTGCGGTGGCTTCTCGTTGCAGAGCACGGACTCTAGAGTGTAGGCTCAGTAGTTGTGGCGCACAGGCTTAGTTGTTCCACGGCATGTGGGATCTTCCCGGACGAGGGATCGAACCCGTGTCCCCTGCATTGGCAGGTGGATTCTTAACCAACGCGCCACCAGGGAAGCCCAAGGAACGGGTTTTGACATCAGACTGACTCGGGTTCAAATTCCTTCCTCCTTCCCTCCCTCTTTCCCTTCCTCCCTCCCTCCCTGCATCAGGTCTTAGTTGCTGCAGTGGGATCTTCACTGAGCTACGCGGGATCTTTTGTTGTGGTGCACGCGCTCTTCATTGTGGCGCTGCGCTTCTCTCTAATTGTGGCATGCGGGTTTTTCTTTCTCTAGTTGTGGCACGTGGGCTCCAGGGCACATGGGCTCTGTAGTTTGTGGCATGCGGGGTCTCTCGTTGAGGCGCACAGGCTCAGTAGTTGTGGTGCATGGGCTTAGTTGCCCTGTGGCATGTGGGATCTTAGTTCCCTGACCAGGGATCAAACCCACGTCCCCTGCGTTGGAAGGCGGATTCTTTACCACCGGAAGTCCCTCAGGTTCAAATTTTGACCATTGCTCAGCAGTGGAGTGACTTCATCTCTCTGAGCCTCAGTCTCTTCACTTGTGACAGTGGAGGGAGAGCTAGTGGAGGGAGTGCCGAGCAGGCAGGAAGCCTCCTGGGGCCTGGCTGAGCATTCCCGAGACCACACAGCAGCCTTGGGAGCTGGCAGGGTTCCCATCACCCTGTTTCACAGATGGGGAGATGGAGTCCTTGGGCATGACTTGCTAGAGGTCCCACAGCCAAATGGAGAGCTACTGTGGTCCAGATGCCCCCCAGGACCAGAGGAGCATGGGATGGTGTGTGCCCAGTGAGGTCATGGAGGAAGCCCTGTGACACTGACCGGTGACCTAGAAGAAGCCCTGGCCTCTGTGGCCAACAGATGCCCAGGGCGGGGGGTGGGGGGGTGGTCCACTGTGCTGGCTCTGCCTCCACTCAGACCCACTGTGCCCTCCCAGAACACACCTAGAAAGGAGGGGGTGTTGGTGGTGGTGGCAGTGTCCCTGGGAAGAGGGCAGGCTCCTGCCAGTTTGGGGCGGGGCTGGGGCCTGTGGGCCTCAGGCAGGCAGGGACTGGCGAGGCTTGAAGGAGGGGACGCTCAGCAGTACAGAGGACTGACCTGCCAGGGAGGGAGGGATGGAGTAGGTGGGGAGGTGAGGGGGCTGGACAGAGCAGGACTGCACCTCTAAGGGGCTCCCCCAACTCTCATCCCTGCCTCTGAGGTGAAAAAAGAGCATGTGAAAAAGAACAATGAAGCTGAGGATTGGGAGGGACCCCTTGTCTTCACCCCAGCAGCCTCCAGTAGAGCCAGCAGTGTCACTGCCATGGCAACCGCAGCCCCTCCAGCTCCCTGTTCTCCTTTAGCCCTATCCTGCCTGGATGCCCCTATGGCCTGTGTGTGCCTTCCTAGCCCAGGGAAAGAGAGGCTTGGGGTAGGGGAGGGCTCCTTTCTCAGCCCCCATTATGGCCCGGGGCTGGATCCCAGGACCACCCCTGCCTCAGGATCAGGTGGAAGATTCTTTAAGGGTGGGGAGAGGGAAGGGTGTAGTAGCTTTTGCAATAATTATTCTGAATGAACAAGGCGGCTATCACCTCCCTAAGGTTTCAAACCCCCAACTCTCAAAGTCCCTATTCTCTCCCAGGACACAGAGGCTGTGACCCAGGAGCCCCTGGCAGAGTTGAGAAAACCAGCATTGGGGCAGGGGCCTTGAAGATCATCTGGTTCCCGTCTCCAAGCCTATAGGTGGGGAAGCTGAGGTCTGGAGAGGAGCAGGGACTTGCCCAAAGCACACAGAGAGTATGTGGCAAAGTGAGGCAGGGAACCAGGGTGGTCAGACCAGGTGGGTTTGGGGCAGGCAATGAGGGCCAGGAGGGCTGTGTCCCACAGTGAGGGGGCAGGTCTGGGGAAGGCTCTGGGCCCGCCCTTGCCTGCTCCTCATTCAGTGCTTCAGTAAACCCCCTCCCAGCCTCAGCACATAATGGACTGAGTGAGGGAGGAGGCCTGGCCCTGTTTAGGGAGGAACAAGGGACACCAAAAAGAGCAGAAAGGAGCTGGGGATCTGAAGAGGGGCACAGTCAGGAGAGCTAGGGACGACCCTAAAGGTCCCATTGAGTGCCCCTGAACGAGAAGGGCTTGTGGCCCTAGACAACAGGCTTTGGCCCAAGCACCGCCCTTTCTAAGCTGTGGGTGCCTGGGCAAATCACCCAAATTCCCAGGGTCTGCACCTCACTCTCCTGCTGCCCCTGCCCCTGCCCCATGTAAAATGGGGTCAGCCACACAGGCTGGGGGGAGATTCTCCGTGATGGAGCAAACAAACAGAAAGGGTGACTCCTGGCTCCACTTAGGAGATCGGCGGATGGGCCCTGTGAGGCCCTGAGCTCGAAACCCTTATGTCTGCTGGGCCAGGGCTACTGCCACGATCACCTGAGCATCTATTATGTGCAGAGCCTGAGGGTCTGGGATGGGAGGAAGCTATGGGCACAGGACCCCAAGATGTAGAACAGAGAGGGGTCCATCTAGGCAGGAGCCTCTGGGGTTTGGAAGAGGGACTCTGCAGCCTTCCTGGGAGAGGAGGGATGCTGCTGGAGCTCAAAGGCAGGCCGTGTAAGGTCAGGGAGAGGTGGGAGGGGCTGAGCGGGCACAAGCTGGCATTTGCTCCCTATGACTCTCTGGCAGTGGACCCCAGCTGATCAGGGCCTCCCTGAGCTGTCACTGCACCCCCAAAGCCCCAGAGGCCTGGCCTACAGTGGGTTTCCTCACCTTCCAGCACACAGTCCTAAATCCTGGGCCTGGGCAGGAAAGGGGCATCCTGCTAGGGCCGGGAGCCAGGACCTGTGCATCAGCTGTTGCCACTGCTCGCCACACCCGCAGAGTGGCTTCTCTTGTTAATCCCATGTTGCTGATGAGGAAATAGAGGCCCAGAAAGGTAAAGTGTCTTGCCCAGGGTCACCCAGCTCCTTCTCCTCTGTCAAGGCCGCTCCTGGAAGCTCTTCTGGGCTTGGATGCTGCCTGAGATGCACACTGATGACAACTTGGGAAAAGGAGGGCCACGTCCTAGTTGAGGAGCGCGCCTCTGAGAGAGTGTGCTGTGGCATCCACAGCAGGTGGGAACCCCGTACAGCATTGTCAGTCCTTCCTTTCTGTGTCCCCCCACGCCTGTTCATTAGTTGGTCATCACATTCTCAGGCCTCACGGTCTGTCCACTGGTAAAGGTTGGAGGGCACGACCCAGATGCTGCCTTGATACTTAGCAGCTGGGTGACCTTGAGCAAACACTCTGTCCTCCTGTGGCTCCATGACCTCCCTTTGAGATGGGGATGAGGGCACTAGCTACTACACTAGGGGTTGTGGGGAGGCTGCAGGGACCCTTTCGTGCCAAGTGCTTAAGGGGCCTGGCCCATGGTCTCTGTTCCTTTTGTTTTTGTTTTGTTTTGCCACACCACGCGGCACGTGGGATCTTAGTTCCCCAACCAGGGATTGAAGGCGCATCCCCTGCAGTGGGAGTGTGGAGTCTTAACCACTGGACCGATAGGGAAGTCCCTCTCTGTCCCATTTGATAGCCCCTCTGGGACAAGGCTTGAATCAGCCAGAAGGCCAGGCAGGTGATAAAGGGGTCCCTCCCTGCCCCCCCAATTCCCCTGGAAACACGTAGGCTGCCCACCCCCACGGCACCCCGCCCAGAGGGGGATGGGAGAGTGGGGATGGCTCCCCTGACGCCCTCTTCACCACCCGCGGGGATGACGAGGATGGGGCCAGGAGAGGGCGGGCTGAGGACAGCTGCTGAGTGGTGGCAGTGAGGGGCATGTGGGGGACCCCGGCCACCCCTAACAACCGGGCCCCAGCACGGGGAGCCCGCGGGTGAGAGGCCCACGGTCCTCGCTCTGTCTCTGAGCTGGCCCGCCTGCCTGGCAGGAGCCCTCCAAGCACTGGTTTAATCGATCTTTTTTTGCAAGCAGCTCCTGGAGGTGCGGGGGCGGTTTCCCCTTGACTCTAAGAGGATGCGGCTTGGCTAAAAATAACTCGAATTACTGTGCTCCGGCCCCGAGGCCGGAGTTGGGGGGGGGGCGCTGTGGGGGCGGGAGCCCGGAGGGAATGTTGCAGCAGCAGTGGGGAGGGGGTTCCCTGAAAAGAGCTGGAGAAACGCGGGTGTTGGCAGGTGGGAAGGGTTGCAGGACATTCAAGGGAACGGCCCTTTCTCACCTACTTCTCTCCAGGGAGGCCAGTGCTTCTGGAGCAGAGCTGGGGGTGAAGGCTGGCCCTGATCCCTGGCCTCACACCATGGAGGGGGCCAGCCTTGCTGGGTGGTAGCAGTGGGCTCCTTCCAGCAGGAAGTCTGTGTTTGGAAGAGACCGCCCCCCTTCAGTTCAGCCCTGTTGAATGCAAGCAGTGACAGCAGGGGGCGCAGATCTGGGCTCCTGGTCCCCAACTCTCCTTCCCTGCGGCCTGACACTGAGCCCCAAATCCTCATCCAAAAACTGGGTGCGACTGCAAAATTAAGCACCTGACTCCTGGGCACTCCAAGGCCTCCTCTCCCAGCCCCACCTGCTCCATCTGTCTGGAGAGGCAGCATCAGGCTCCCTGTCACACCCTTGGTACAGGGCTGAGAGAGCCCATCGTGTGACCACCCTTCAGAGCAGGGTGGAGGCTGTGTCAGGGTCCAGGAGGCCCTAAGCCAGGCAGGATCTGGGGTCCTCCACACAAAGAGGGGCTGGTCACGGAGGGTGGGGACTCCAGGTACCCATGGGATGGGGGAGGTAACGGTGGGGCCCAGACAGGAGGCTGGGGACAGGCTGCACGATGGGCTGCTGGCCCTGGTGGCCTTCTGGTGCTGCCCTCTCTGCCATCCCCAGCTTCACACCACAAGAGGCTCAGTGGCAGGGCATGGATCACGTGGTGGAGAGGGGACAGCATGGCTGTCCTTTGCACATACACAGACCCTGCAGAGGCAGTGGGAAATGCACTGGAGGGGGGCCAATCAGCCCTGCAGTAGGGAATGGGATGGGACATACCGGTCCCTGGGTAGGGGCCCTCCATGCGCCGTGCCTCAGCTTCCTCATCCTTAGGGGTGGCCATGGGATGCCTTGGAAAGCACCTTAAGATGGAGAGCAGAAGAAGCCGAAGCAGGAGTAGGGAAAAGGGCAACGGCAACGATGTCAGCTACCCCTGCCTGCCACTGAGCACTCACGGGGATCCCTGTAATGTTCTGTGAGGGCGGTCCTAAGATTGCCCCCACTTTACACATGAGGAAACTGAGGCTCAGGAAGAAGAATTGACTCACCCAAGGTTGTAGAGCCTGTGCAAGATGAACTGGGCCTTTGAACCCAGGACCATCCGACTACACAGTCTGTTTCTCCATTTCATCTTGTTCTGAACATGGAGCCAGATGTACTTATGAGGTGGACTCAAGGTGGGGTGCACGGGTATTCATCTAAATATGAGATACACGGAGTCGCTTCAGCTGGACCCCTACCCAGACCTACCCATCCCCCGCCCCTCCAGGGTTGGCTCAGGTCACAGGGAGCCTGGTTCTGGGGCACCAGTGTGCCTGGGAAGTACCTGTGTGTTCAGGGGGGTTGGGGAGAAGAGGGAGTGTGTACTCTGCCGGGATGGGAACAAGACAAGTGATAACGATAATAAAATCTCCCCAAAATAATGACATTTTTAGCAGCACTGTTCCTGAGGAGAAACTAAGAGCAACACAAACATCCAGTAACAGGAGAATTGAGAAATCAACCACAGCTCCCACAGCAGCAGGGGTGAGTCCTAAACCATAACGTAGAACGAAGAACACAAATTGCAAGAAACTACATTCAGTTCAAAGCCATTTTTATAAAGTCCCACACCAGAGTAAAACTACACAATACTGTTTTAGGCATTCATATGTGTATGATAAAGCTCTTACAAAAGAGCAGAAGTGATAAACCAAGATTCTTGGTACACTGGGGGAGGCAGGAGTTGGGTAGGGGTGGCACACACAGGGAGATTCCACCAATGAACATCTGTTACTGGCCCACGGGGTGCCAGGCGCTATTTGTGGTGCTGGGGGCGGGGCATGCAGGTACAAGCAAGACAGACACGAACCCCAGGCCTCATGGCACTTACAGGCTCACAAGACACCCTTCCTTCCTGTTCTTGTGCTGTGCAATAGGTCACCAGTGTCCATTATGTTATTATGTACTGTCACAGATGTTCCTTTATGTTAATCAAATACTATATTTAAAGAGATAAATAAGGAATAAACACAAATGTAATTGACCTCCTCCTCAAAAAAACTGCACCCAAGTTGGTGAGCTCTGGAGGCTGAGCTCCTTTCCCTGCCTCCTCTCATTGATACTCCATCACATTGATCCAGGAGTCCCAACCCCTGGACCCCATCCCCCCTCCAATCTCCAGTCGCAGCTGAGTGTCCCACAAGGTTATTCCCTCAGGCAAAGGTAAAAATGGCTTGGAGTGCAAGATTGGTAGACAAGGCAGGGTACTCAACCTCTGGGAGAGCCAGAGCCGGTTGGGGAGATAAAATGCAATAGAGGGAGGTGCAGAGCCTGGGAAAGATCCCTCCTCTTTCTGGCCCAGGGCTCTTGCATGATGTTAGTAGAGGTGGAGGATGCAGAAGGTGGGAAGTATCAGGTCTGCTCTGTCTCAAGCTCTTCATCTTCACCTGGGGGACTCAGTCTGCCATCCGTCTGTTCATCCAGCCTGCCAACTATACACCATATAGTGGACATTGGTGACCTACCACACAACACAAGAGCAGGAACAAAATGTGCCTTGTGAGACTGTAAGCTGCATGAGGCCTGGGGTTCGTGTCTGTCTGGCTTGTGCCTGCATCCCTGCCCCCCATCCCAGCTCCCCTGCACAGCTCTCCTGGGGCAGGGCCAGTCTAGCCACCCTCACCCGATGGCCTGGTACATGGTAGATACTTGCTGAGGGGTACCCGGCCTCACTGTCACTGCTTTCAGCAAAAGCAGAAAAGGATGCACCTCCAGGCCCTCACATGTGCTATTCCCTCTGCCTGGAACAGTGCACCCTCCAACCTGGCTCAGCCTACAGGTCATCACCTCTGGGAGGCCTTCCAGGACCACCCAGCCAGGCCAAGCCCCTCTTTCCACACCTCCCCCAACACCACAAGCTGTATCATGGTCATGCTTTGTCTAGGTCCATCTCTCCTTCTGAGTGGGGAGACTCCAAGGTCAGGCCCAGGTCTCCCAGCATCCCCTGGGCTGGGCCAGGGCCCACAGCAGGGCTCTCAGCTTCATCTTCTCGGCCGTTCTTACACCTGAATACAGTCTGGCATTTTTTTCCCTGGAGGAGCCAGGTTCAAGGGGGAGGCCAGCCACTTCATCAGCCCCCGCACCTCTTGGACTCCACTTTCTAGGTCTTTGCTCCTCCCCCAGCAGTCCACCCATCTTCCACCCTGAGAGCTACCGGGGCTCCACACATCCATCTCTTCTCTTCTAGAGCTGCCCTCGGCAGGAGAGATAGTGGGTGGGAAGTGTCCAGGGCTGGGAAAATGGGGCTACAGGAAGATCCCTGAGAGAACCCTCCCCAACCCCCCCAGCTCTCTATGTCCACAGCCTGTGAGGGATGCAGGGTGGGGGATGGGAGAGATGGCAGTGGCTGGTCATCAGTCCAAATCCAGGTCACTCCCAGCCTGCTCAGCAGCCATCGATAATTAGGGGCCAGCAGGACATGGGCAGGTGGGTGGCAGGAGACCTAATTGTCTGATTTTTCAGGTAATTAACGGGAGGCTGTCTGGTCTGTCGCCACGGAGCCCAGCATCCGCCACCCCATCCCCTGGGCAGCACCAGCCGCCTAATGAGGCCAGTTATTGAGTGGTGCCTGGGCCCTCATTAGTTACCGGGAAGGGTGATGTGGGCGGGGCTCAGCCAGCCATGGTGGAGGCTGGGAGCCCCCAGCGATAGGGATGCAGGATGTGATGCCTGTAGGTCTCTGCAGCTGCACAGAGGGTAGCCCGCCCACACTTGGGACCTCACTTCTTGCCTCTGCTCTCAGGGCAGCAGCTTTAGGTCAAATCCTCCTGCTGCCATTTCGCAGCTGTGTGGCCTTGGGAGTGTCACTCCCCCTGTCCTACCCTCTGTTTCCTGAATCAGAGATGATGGATGTAAAACACCTGGGGCACAGTGGGTTCCCAGTGCACAGGTGCTCACCTTCTCCCCATGGGGCCAACTCCTTTCCTTCACTCTTGAGGAAATGTTGGCCCAGAGTGGGTAGGGCCTAAGGTCACTGGTGTGTCCAAAGCCCACTCTGCAGGGACTGGGCACCAGGGAGGGCAGCAGGGATGCTGAGGGATGGCCCTCTGGGATTCGCCCAAGGGACCTCAGCAGCAGGGCAGGGGAGTCCTGGGAGAAGTCATAGAGGCGATCTGGCCAAGGAGAGGGGCACCCAAGAGCAGCTGGACTTTCCAGACACCTGAGCAGAGTGGCAATGGGGAAGCAGGAAATCTCCAGGAAATGCGGGGCTTTGGAGATCATGATGGAGCTGGAGGCCCTCCACTCCCTGGATGCTCCAGGACACTCAGGAAAAGCCCACGGGCATGTGACAGTGCCACAGCCTGCTGTCCAAGGCAGGGATCCATTCTTTCTTAGTCCACACCAATCTTGGCCCAGGAGATCACTGTGCCTTCAGATGTTGAGTGTTTTTGGCTTCTGTGGCTTCTTTGTTTTAAGAATTCTGTGACCTAATTCCATGCTGACAAATTCCATGCTGTTCTGGCTCCTATAATCGTCAGCTAATGCTACTTTTGGTCCTACTGCCAGCCCAGAATCTTGGTCAAGGCTTTCCAAACTGTGTCCCCCAGGAGCCCTAGGGTGGGAGCAGAAGCGGGGGCTACTGACCCTCCAGTTGGAACAGCTAGACTTTGATCTTTGATTAAATATTAGTAGCTGCTCCTTCATGAGCTCTTGCCGTGTGCCAGGCATGCACCAGGCCTCTGCCTCAGCAGGTTCCATTTGTCCTCAAAAAATCCCACGAGGAAAGTAGCATCACATCCCCATTTTACAGATCAGGCTGCTGACACTGTTGGAGGCCGAGGCTAAGCAGCATGCTCCAGGACTCACAGCCTATGGGAGGGAGAGCCGGGACTTGGACCCAGTTTCTACTCTGAGCTGCTGTGAATATGGGTTCTGTGGCTAAAAAGAAAACTAGGTGCAGGAGTTGAGGGGAGTGTCCCATTTATCATAATTTGTTTCCTCCAGAGCCGAGTATGTGGGTGTGCCTGCCTCTCTGCCCCATAAGAGCGTGGCCTCAGCCCCAGGTCGCCCAGGGCCTCTACGCTTCACCACGTGGCGTCTTTGTGCACGAGGGCCCATCTGCCCATCTGTTTCCCTTCCCTCTGCTGTGGGCTCTGCTTCCCCGTGGTCCAAACAACAAGATCCAGCCCAGAAACAGCATATGTTTCCATCCTCTGCTAGTCCAAGTCATAAATCGCCTGGTGTGATGTGCTCCTTGTGTCAGCTTGTTTCAAAACTCAGGGTGGAGGTGGCTGAATGAGTGTGAGGGGAATGCAGGGCCTCCTCCAGGCTGAGAAGCTGAGAGCTGGGAGCCGGGGTGAGTCCAGGACTGAGGCTCAGGAAGGGAGACAGGGACTAGGCCTGGGGCTGGCTTGGGGGCTCAGCCTGGGGTGGGAACCAGCAGGTGGTGGCCTGGATTCAAGCTGGGCCTAAGGGCTGAGACTTAAACGGGAGCTGCGGTCAGAGATCAAAGGGTTGGGCTTCTTGTCCAATGGTCAGAGGTCCAGACTTGACTTGGAGTCAGGAGTCAGAGGGCAGGGGCTATTGCTCAGAACTTGTTGGGGATGGAGAGCTAAGCTCAGTTTGGGGTGAAGGTCAGGCCTCAGGCTGAGGTAGGGTCAGAGGTTAGAGGTCAGAATCAGTCCAGTGCTGAAGGCCATAGCTAACTGAGAAGGAGGCCACCAAAGACTCAGAAGCCTGCCTGCTCTATCCTGGAAGTGACATGTGCCAGGACTGGTGACAGAGGGATGCCTGTGATAAATAAGACGGGGCTTCCAGGGATTGACCATGAGTTTGAAAAGGACTGGGCACAGATCTTACGTCCAAAGCCACTAGAGCAAGGCTGGGGGCCTGGCCTTCAGTCCCAGCTCCCTGCCCTCAGGATGGGAGCCTTGGTTGCTTATCTCTGAAACGTGGATGATCACAGCACCCTCCTCCGTGTTGATCACGCTCCATCCGTGTTGCTGATTTCTACTCTCAAGACTGTGTGCCCTGGAGTGGGGGTAGATGAGTTAACACAGTGAGGGTGAGTGATCAAGGCAGGTATGTGAGATGCTTCTGTGGCGTGGGGGGGCGGGGGGTCTCAGGAGAGGAACTGTGCCAAGGCCCTAGGTCCCCAGTCACCACCCAGGGCCCTGCCACTCCCAGGCTGCCCCAGAGAGGTGACCCTGCAGCCAGTTCAGGACTCAGCTGCCCCCCTGAGCCGTGTGCAAGCAGCACCGTCCCGGGCATTTTTTCCAGGCCTCCATTCTGCCATCTGGGTTTTCCCACCTCTTCTCCGTTCTGGGCCCAGCATGGCCGGAGATCTGGGGACAAGCCCACACAGCCACCGGTTGGGGAGCTAGGATGGAGGAGGCAAGCAGGAATGAGAGACCAGCAGGCAGAGAAGGGTGCCAAGGAGGAAGCCTTATCACAGGCCTCTCTGTTCTCATCTCCCACAAGGCCTGGTCACGAACCAGCCTCAGCTGTTGACCCGCCGCTGGGGTCCTGACCCCGGAGGTCTCCCCCTCCCCACAGGGGAGCACAGGGAGATTCAACAAGGGGGGAACCAGGCATGTGTGAGGGGGTGGGGGCTGGAGGGACATGAGAGAACCCCTGGGGGACAGGAATGGTGGGGAGCCAGCAGAGGACATGTGGACAACAGGAGGGCTGCCCTGCCTGCCCAGGATGCAAGGCCTCCAGGGTTTGGCTGTGAAAGTCCCAGTCGCCTCCTCCAGCCGAGCTATTAATACCCAGCTAGGACCCACGCACCCTTGCTGGGAGGACGCCGAGTTCCTTGGGGGCTAAAAACGGTCTGCAGTGGGGGTGGGCCTGGTGTCCTCCCTCTCTGCTTGTCCGAGGAGCTGGGGCCAAAGTCCCTGCTGGCCTGGAAGGGGGCCAGAGCCAGGGTCGGGGTACAGAGGGTGACTGAACCCTGGGGTGGCCTGAGGATTCCGGGCGGGAGCAGGAAGGCACTCAGCCAGTCCAGTCCCTGTTGCTCAGAGACTTGAGGGCGGCCCGGGGGCCTGCCAGTGGTCCCACCCGGGAGGAGACCCGCCTGGCTTTCTGGCTCCTTTGCCCCGCCTAGGCCTTTGCCTTCGCCCCAGGCTGCAGTGGGGCTAGTGGCTGAGCGCTGCCTGCCCGTCTTGTGCCCGGAGCGGGAAGGGGAAGGGAGCTCCAGGGAGGGGGCAGGTTCGGAGCCTCTAGCGGGATCCGGGCCGCCTAAAGCAGTGCCAGTCACGTTCACTGAACTTCAGGTGTGAAATTTTGAGTATTCATAGCATTCTCTCAGGAGGGAGTTACTGGCAGCACCATTTTATAGGTGAAGAAACTGAGGCTCGGTCACCTCCTCAGAGCCTGAGCTGGTTAGACCTGGTTTGTCAGACTCCAGACCCTACCTTGTGTTGCCTCCCGTTACATCATTGCAAAAGGAGATTTCTTGGTTTGTCTTGGGGATCCATGAAACAGGTATTTCCATCAAAATGCCCTGATCACTGTAGTGTCCCAGGCCCACCAGGGTGGCCAAACCAGGAATGAGAGGCCTGCATGGGCACCTTTCTTCTGGATTGGTGAACCCCCCTCCCAGGGATCGTCAGCCACTTCTTCCCTCATTCCTAGGGCTCAAGGACACATCCTGGGAGCCTGTGCTAGTCTTCTGGGCTTGAGGTCACCCAAGGCCACCTGCTCCCTGCTGTGTCCCCCTCCCTTCCCATGACAGATGCTCCAGGATCCAGACACCGACCCCAGAAGAGCACAGACTTGGCCAGGAGAGTCCAGATGAGAAAGTGGTTGAGAGGTGTCAGCCCCGGAGGCCCCCTGAGCCGGAAATCCCGACAGCTGCCTGGCTCATGGGTCCTGGGCACTGGGCCCTGACCCAGGGCAGGCAGCAGCCATGTCAGGTGTCCAAAGGAGTTGGGGGAGGTTATGGCTGGAGCCAAGGCTGTCGACACCTCCTGGGCTGCCAAGGCAGAGCGAGGCCAAGGGGCTGGGGGAGGGGTCCTCGCTTAGCCTGGAGGGTCTGAGGGGAGAGACAGGCCCTGACGTGAGGGTCTGGGGAAGGAAGCACAGTCCTGTCCTAAGCTGAGAGAGACCTGACCCTGCCTGAGAAATCTGAGGAGGGGGACAGACCCCTAGCTTTGGGGGCTGGTAGAGGGGGTATATTTCCAAATGGCCGGTGGGAAATAAGGTGTGGGGGGTTGTCCCCGCCTGACACCAGGACGGCAGGGAAGGCTGCCCATATCCTGAGTTCAGGGGGAAGCTCTGAATCTGCCGGCCTCCATTCCTGGCTGGGAGGCACGTGGCTCTGCAGGACAAGCAGGAGGCCTCTGGCCTCAGGCTGACCACACAAACAGCCCCAGGGTTTCACTTCCCCGAAGAAAAGGAGAGGCCTAGCCTTGCCTGGATTTTCCTTAATCCCCCGGAGAGGGTCTTTGCCTCTGCGCTGGTGGAGATGGGGGGGACAGACTAGCGTCAGAGAGCCCGTTCCAGGGGAGCCCTCCCGGGATGGGCCCACCTGCTCGTTTGATCCATGCACCTCAGCTCTCCTGATGCCCATGTGCTCCCCCGCCTCTGGAGCCGCCTCCCCAGGCAGTCTTCCTGGATTGATAGAGATGAGGAGGCACTATGCTTCCAACTCCCACGCCAGGCTGGAGCGTCCATAGCTACCCCATCTTCTTGGGGCCCCTGCCAGCCGAGCCTGACCTCATGAGGCTTTGGGCCTCCATCTCTCTTCTCTCACTTTCCTTTCAACACTCCCTCCCTCCTGGCTCCCTCCTAGACCGCCAGGCCTCTGGTTCTCTGGCTGAACCAGCCCCTTGGCCACACCAGGTCTGGGATCCTCTCCCATCTCAGCTGTCCCTGCTGCTCAGTCTGGGGCTCAGTCCCCTGCCCTGTGTCTCTGTCTCTTCTCTCTGGGTTTATCTTTGTCCTCTGGGCTCTGACTGAGACCTGACTCTGTCTCTCTGCTTTAGTCTCCATCTCTGCCCCTCTCTCTATATCTGTCTGGCACCCTGACCCAGTCTCAAATGTCTCAGTCTTTTCTGTCACTGTTGCTCTAGGACCCGGTCCTGGCAGTGTCTCCTCTCCCCACCTGGCCGGGGCACCTGCTCAGACATCTGCTCTGCTGTCTGCTCGCTGGGCCCCACGAAGAGCTCAGACAGCACTTGTGGTCTCAACTCTGGCCCAGTTCCAGGGGAACTGCTGTGATTCCCAGAAGGTGGGTGAGGGAGATATGGGCCCCAGAGGGCCATGTGCTTGCCTGTCTCTTGAGGGGCTAATGGCCCTGGGCTTCCCTCTGCTCAGGCCACGGCTACCAGTGCCACTGGCTTCACATTTCACCCCACCACTGACGGCTGTGGGACTCCGGGCAGGTTCTGAGCTCGTGTCCTCTTCTCCATAGTGGGGCCAATAGGGCCGACTTCAGCAGGTGTCAGAGGATGGAATGTCAGTGCACTTGGCGGGCACTTGGCACTGTGCCCAGCATGTAGTAGTGCTCCATAGAGTCCCCATGACTGTTACTGTGACTGTAATTCCCCAAGGTCCCCGGAGTCATGATAGGCAGAGTGGGCGATGGGCTGAGCTTCTGCTGCGTTAAGTGTCCCATGTCCACCTGCGTCCCATACCCGTCTCTTCCTCTGTTGGACAAAAGACCTCTCCCTGTACCTGGGACCTTCCTGTCCTCAGAGTCTGTCTGAATTGCACACTGATGCTCACCAAATTAATTACTGTTGGCATGGGGGTATATATATATATATATATATATATTTTTTTTTTTTTTTTTTTTTTTTTTTT
>RJWK010024144.1:8418-28690 GCA_004363435.1 Platanista minor
GACTTCACACTATACTACAAAGCTACAGTGATTAGAACAGTATGGTACTGGCACAATCACGGACACATAGATCAATGGAACAGGATAGAAAGTCCAGAAATAAACCCACACACCTATGGTCAATTAATCTGTGACAAAGGAGGCAAGACTACACAATGGTGAAAAGACAGTTCTTCAATAAATGGTGCTGGGAAAACTGGACAGCTACAAGTAAAAGAATGAAATTAGAACATTCTCTAACACCATATACAGAAATAAACTCAAAATGGATTAAACTCCAGAATGTAAGGCCGGATACTGTAAAACTCTGAGAAGCAAACATAGGCAGAGCACTCTTTGACATAGATCCACCTCCTAGAGTAATGGAAATACAAATAAACAAATGGGACCTAATTAAACTTGAAAGCTTTTGCACAGCAAAGGAAACCATAAACAAAACTAAAAGACAACCCACAGAATAGGAGGAAATATTTGTAAACGAAGCAACCGACAAGGGATTAATCTCCACAATATACAAACAAATAGCTCATGCAGCTCAATATCAAAAGAAACAAACAACCCAATCAAAAAATGGGCAGAAGATCTAAATAGACATTTCTTCACAGAAGACATACAGATGGTCAAAAAGCACATATATACATTTTTAATCTTCTTTGTATGCAATGTCAGTGTTGCCAAAGGTTTGTTTACCTTTTTATCTTTTCAAAATACTAGCTTCTACTTTTGTTAATCTTCTCTATTTTCCTCCTCTGTTACATAGATGTCAGTTCTTATCTTTAGTGTATCTTTATTTCTATCCATTTGCCCTATTTCCTTTCTCATTTTAAAACAGTTCTATTACAGTACAACTAACATGGAATAAAGTGTACAATTTGATAAGATGGATATATGTGTACAACCATGAGACAGTTACCTCAGTGGAGACAGGGAACACATCCAGGTCACCCAAAATGTCCTCATGCCACTTCGTAACTAATCCCTTTCTCCCATCTATCCCAGCATCGTTGTCCCATAGGCAACCACTGATCTGCTTTCTGTCACTGTGAATCAGTTTGCGTTACATGTCACGTATATAAATGGAGTAGCAGTGTATGTACTCTTTTTTTTGGTGTGGCTTTAAGGCTCATTTTTATTGTTGTATCGATGTAGATGTCGTGTCAGGATTTCATTCCTTTTTATTGCTGGGTAATATTTCATTATATGGATATACCAGTTTGTTTATCCGTTGACCTAATGATGGACATTTAAGTTGCTTCTGAGTTTTTACTATTACAAATAAGACTGCTGTGCTGTTTCATGTGTAGGGTGTTTTTTAAAATTTATTTTATTTCATTTATTTTTGGCTGAGTTGGGTCTTCATTGCTGCCCACGGGCTTTCTCTAGTTGCGACAAGGGGGCTACTCTTCGTTGCGGTGCACGGGCTTCTCTTTGCGGTGGCTTCTCTTGTTGCGGAGCACGGGCTCTAGGCGCGCGGGTTTCGGTAGTTGTGGCTCGCGGGCTCTAGAGCACAGGTTCAGTAGTTGTGGTGCACGGGCTTAGTTGCTCTGCGGCATGTGGGATCTTCCCGGACCAGGGCTGGAACCCGTGTCCCCTACATTGGCAGGTGGATTCTTAACCACTGCGCCACCAGGGAAGCCCTATAGGTTATTGTAGTGACATATGCTCTCTTTTCTCTTGGGTAAGTATCAAGGAGTGGAATGACTAGATTGTGTGGTAGGTATATGATTAATTTTTAAGAAAATTCCAAAATATTTTCCCAAAATTATTATATCATATAGCATTCCCACCAGCGTTATATGAATGTTTCAGTTCTTCTACACCCTTGCAAACGCTTGACGTGGTCAGTCTTTTTAATTTTAGTCGTTCTAATAGATGTGTAGTGGTATCACATTGTGAGGATATACAAAATCTTAACTTGCATTTGCCTAATACCATTTATCAGGCTAAGGAAGTTCCGTTCTATCCCTACTTTGCTCAGAGTTTTTATCAGGAATGGTTGTTGGATTCTTGTCGAGGGCTTTTTTTTTTTTCCTCTTTCCCCTGTATCTCTCAAGATGATTATATTTTTAGTGTTAATATGGTAAATTATGTTTTAAATTTTTTTTCTTTTTTAAATTGTTATGTGGTAAGATATACATAGCATAGATTTAATCATTTTAACCATTTTCAATATATAATTCAGTGGCATTAAGTACTTTCACAGTGTTGTATACTATTATCAAGAGCCATTTCTAGAAATCTTTTGTCATCGTAAAGAGAAGCTGTACCCATTAAAAAAATCACTCATTCCCTCAGCCCCTGGTAACCTCTGTTCTATTTTTTTGTCTCTCTGAATTTGCCTACTCTAGGTACCTTATATAAATAGAATCACATAATATTTGTTCTTTTGTGTCTGGCTTACTTCACTTGGCATACTGTCTTCAAGGTTCATCCATGTTATATGTGTCAGAATTCTGACATTGATTTTTGAATATTAAACCAAAGTTATATTGCTAGGATAAGCCCCGCTTTGCCATGTTATATTATCTTTTTATGTATTTCTGAATTCAATTTGCTAAAGTTTTATTTAGGATTTTATATCTGTGTTCATGAGGAATTTTGGTCTCTAGTTTCTTTCCTGTAATCGCTCTTTCTGCTTATGGTGTCAGGGTACTTCTGGCCTTGTAGAATGAGTTGTGCAGTATTTTTTCTTTTTCACTTCTCAGGAAGACTTTTGAAGAATTATTACTTCTTTCCCCGTTTCGTAGAATTTACCACTGTAATCATTTTGTCCTAGAGTTTTCTTTCTAAAGGTTGTTAACTACAAGTTAAATTTCTTTAGTAAATATAAGGATGTTCAAGTTATCTCTTTCTTCTTCGGTGGTTTGCATCTCTTAAGGAATTTATTTCATCTAAGATGTTTAATTTTTTGGCATATAGTTAGTGGTACATAATATTCCCTTGTTATTCTTCTGATATTGATAGAATCTGTCATGTTGTTACCCTCTCAGTCCTCTTATTGGTCATTTGTTTCTTCTCTCTTCCCGTCCTGATCAGTCTGGAGAGAGATTTATGAATTTTGTTGAACTTCTCGAAGAACTAGCTTTGTGCTTCACGGATTTTTTTCTAATGTTTTCCAATTTTCAGTTTCATTGATATCCACTCTAATCTGTATTTTCTTCTGCTTACTTTGGGTTACCTTTTCTGTTCTTAGTCTAGTTTTTGAAGGTGGAGGCTGACAGCACTGATTTTAGAGCTTACTTCTTTTCTAATAAAGTATATGTGCCATTTTAGCAACATGCTACAGATTTTGATGTATTTTATTCTCATTTTCATTCAGTTTATATACTTTCTAATTTCTTGTTTGATTTCTTTTTTGACCCATAGGTTATTTATACTGGGGTTATTTAATTTCCAAAATTATGGGTATTTTCCAGAAATTTACTCTTATTTCTGTTTTAATTATATTGGTCAGAGAACATACTTTGTATGGCTTGAATCCTTAAAATGTATTGAGACTTGTTTAGGATCCAGAATATGGTCAATTTGGGTAAACGTTCTGTGCGCACTTGAGAAGAATATACATCGTCTTTTTGGGTAGGGTATGCCAAAGATATCAATTACATCAAGATAGCTAATTGTGTTGCAGAAATCTTCTATATTCTTAGTGATTTTCTGTGTAATCGTTAGTTATTGAAAGAGGTATTAAAATCTCACATTATAGTTTTGAATTTTTCTATTTCACCCTGTGGCTCTCTCCAACTTTGGCTTTGTATATTTTTAAGTTCTGTTATTAGGTGCATAAAAATTTAAGATTTTTATGACTTCTTAATGAGTATCATTATGATTTTTTAATCCTGATAATATTTTTTGCTATGATATCTACATTACATACCTATTTTAGCTTTCTTTTCTATATGGTATATCTTTTACTTCCGTAGCTTTCTTTTAAATATGTTATATCATTTCCCACCCATTTAAACCTGTTTGTATTTTCATATTTAAACTGTATTTCTTGTAGGCAGCATTTGGTTGGCATTGCTTTTGTTTTGCAGCTTGATAATCTTCTTCCTCTTCATTGCAGTATTTAGACCATTTGCATTTGACATCATTCATGGTATGGTTAGATGTAAGTTTATCATCTTGGGATTTGTCTTCTACTTGTGCCATCTGTTCTTTGTTTACCTTCCCCCCCTTTTTTTATTTTCTGCCTTCTTTTGGATTGAGTATTTATGATTCCCTTCTGTCTTCTTCGTTGGCTTATTAGCTGTAAGTCTTTAATATTTATTTTAGTCATTACTTTAGAATTTATATGTGTTTAAATCATCAGCCCATCTTCAGGTGACATTATACCAGTTCACATAATAATCATGAAATAGTGTACTTGCAGCTATTCTCTTCCATCCTTTGTACAATTGCTGTACAACATTCACTTTTATATGTGTTATAAACGTCAAAATACATTCTTATTATTTTTGTTTAATTCATCCGTTCCTTTTTTTTTTTTTTTAATTTTTGGCTGCGTTGGGTCTTCGTTGCTGTGCAGGGGCTTTCTCTCGTTGTGGAGAGCAGGGGCCGGCTACTCTTCATTGTGCTGTGTGGGCTTTTCATTGCGGTGGCTTCTCTTGCTGTGGCGCACGGGCTTCAGTAGTTGTGGCACGCGGGCTCAATAGTTGTGGCTCTAGGGCACAGGCTCAGTAGTCGTGGCACATGGGCTTAGTTGCTCCGCAGCATGTGGGATCTTCCTGGACCAGGGATCAAACCTGTGTCCCCTGCCTTGGCAGGCAGATTCTTAACCACTGCGCCACCAGGAAAGTCCCCGTCAGTTCTTTTTAAAAGTCATTTAAATTGAAAAATTGTATGTGTTTAGTGATACAGTTACCATTTTTGGCACCTTTCATTCCTTTGTAAAGACCCATATGTCCATTTTTGTCACCTTATTTCTATATGAAGGACTTTCTTTACATGTCTTGTAGTGCAGGTTTGCTGGTAATGAATGCTTTTAGCTTTTGTCTAGGTGCAAAAGTCTGTATTTCATATTCTTTTTAAAAAGAATTTTTTGGTCTGGATTTAGATTGCTGTGTTGACAGTTCGTTTCGTTGTATTGAAGACGTTGCTCCACTGTCTTCTCACTGGTGTTGCTTCTGATGATAAATCTGCAGTCATTCTTTGTTCCTCTATAAAATGTGCGGGTTTAGCTATGGCAGTTTTTAAGATTTTCTTTAGCACCGTTTTTGTGCAATTTGAATATAATGTGCTGTGGTGTAGTTTTCTTCATGGTTCTAATACTTGGGATTCATTGAGCTTCTTGGACTGTGGGTTTAGAGCTTTTAGCAAATTTGGGGGAAAAAAAGCAGTCATTATTTTTTCAAATATTTTTATGTCCTACTCCCTACTTTGGGGATTCCAGTTAGATGTATATTATCTTGCTTGAAGTTGTCCCCTAGCTCACTGATGCTCTTTTTTTTTTTTTTTTTTCCTATTCCTTGCTTCCCTCTTTTCCTCCCTTCCTTCCTCCCTCCCTCCCTCCCTCCCTTCCTTCCTTCCTTCCTTTCTTCCTTCCATTCTTCCTTTCTTTCATTCTTTTTTTCCCTTCTTTTAACTTTTTATCTTTTATTCATTCCCTCTTCTCTTTTTCACTTTAGATAGTTTTTATTGCTGTTACCTCAAGTTCACTTTTCTTCTATGATGTCTAAACTGCCATTAATCCCATTCACTGTATTTTTCATCTCAGGCATTGTAGTTTTCATTTCTAGAAGTTCAAGTCAGGTCTTTTTTTTTTTTTTAATATCTTCTATGCCTCCATTTAACTTTTAAAGGTATGGAACACAGTTACAACAACTATTTTAGTATCCTTGTCTGCTACTTCAGATGTCTTTGATAGCTCTGGGACAGTTTCGATTCTTTTTCTTTTTCTTTTTCCTTTTTATATAGGTCATATTTTTCTGTTTCCTATCATGTTTGGTAATTTTTTTTTTTTTTTTTTGGCTGCATTGGGTCTTCACTGCTGTGCACGGGCTTTTTCTAGCTGCGGCCAGCAGGGGTTACTCTTTGTTGCGGTGCACGGGCTTCTTATTGCGGTGGCTTCTCCTGTTGCGAAGCATGGGCTCTAGGTGCACGGGCTTCAGTAGTTGCAGCACACGGGCTCAGTAGTTGCAGCACGTGGGCCCTAGAGCTCGCAGGCTTCAGTAGTTGCAGCGTGTGGGCTCACTAGTTGTGGCACATGGGCTCTAGGGTATGCAGGCTTCAGTAGTTGTGGCACGCAGGCTCAGTAGTTGTAGCACAGAGGCCTAGTTGATGCGCGACATGTGGGATCTTCTTCCCAAACCAGGGGATCAAACCCGTGTCCCCTGCATTGGCGGGCGGATTCTTAATGACTGCGCCACCAGGGAAGTCCCCAAGTTTGGTCATTTTTGACTGGATGCTAGCTGTTGTGAATTTTACCTTGTTGGGAGCTAGATACTTTTTTATTGCTACCAATATTCTTGAGATTTGTTCTGGGATGCAGTTAAGTTACTTGGAAATAGTTTGCTCCTTGGATTTGCTAGTCTGGATTTTAGGATTTGCTAGGAAGTGCCTGAGCAATGTTTACTCTAGGGTAATTAATCCTCACCACTGAGGCAGGACCCTTCTAAGTACGCTCATCAGTCAGTGCCTTCTGAATCTTGAAGTTGTCCATTCTGGCAGATTGTAATAGTCACTGTTGCCAGCACTGTGTGTGAGGGCTGGCTACTGTTGTCTCTAGTACACCAACCTCTGCCTGTACTTCCACTGCCTCTCCTTCAGGCTGCAAACTGCTTCCGGCTGCAAACTCTGCGGTATGGAGTCATCATGGGCCTCATCTTATTTGTTTCCCATTTCTTAAGGATCACTGTTCTTTGTTATCTGCTATCCTGTGTCTCAAAAACTGGTTTGTTTGTTTTTGTAGGGTTTTTTTGTGTCTGGGGGGGCGGGAATTGTTTGTTTTTTTGCGTAAGTAGGAAGGTAAATCAACTCCTTGTCATTTCATCCCAGCTGAAGCAGTAGAAGTGTTCAACTTCTTGAAATAATTTGTAATGCTTCTTTACTTACCATCAGGTGTTTTAAAGCTGTATGTTTTCATCTAAAAACTACTTTAGCACTTTTACAGTGATTTATTTTTATTATAATTTTTTTGATCTTGATTTTCACTTAAGTCAGGGTTACTTTGTTTTTAGACATGTGGAATGTTTAAGCTATTATGTAAGAGAATGTAATTTTTCAGATTGATTCTTTTGCATTTTCAGGCTTCTTTTGTGAATTAGTTCATGGCGAATTTGGGGAATATTATGTGTATGACTAAAATAAAAATAATGTATAGTTTTTACATTATTTTATAAAAAGAATGTATAGTTTTTGTTTCATATATTGTTCTCTTTGCATGCACTTACCCCTACTAGTTTGAGCCTACAGATCAACTTATTCAAATGTTCCATATTTGTGCTCTTCATTTTCTGATTGGTCCAAGACATTCTGAGAGGAATTTGTTCAATCTTTTATCTACAATGTTTCACTTACTTATTTCTTCCTGTAACTAACTCTTACTGCTGCTGAGTACATTTTGAGGCTATATTATTAGTCACATGTTAAGTGTTTATTATCACTGTGTCTTTTTTTATTTCTTATTCCTTTGTAAGGCTTATAATTTATGTCTTTGTCCAGCGTGATTATTTTTTTCTGAACAGTGCTTTCTTCACTGTTCTTACGAAATCGTTGCCACTATTTTCTTTGGTTCATATTTTCTTGGTCTTCCTTATTCCCTGCTTTATTTGTAAGCCCTGTACCCTTTTGTTTTAAGTGTGCTTCTTATAGAAAAAAAAAAAAATTACTAGTGCTTATAGTTTTAATATAACATCAGGGTCTTTATATTTTGATGTTTGAATTTAACATGTTCATATTTACTGTAAAACCGTTGTATTAAAACTTATTTTAGCTATCATGTTTTCTGTTTCCTATATGCTACACTTTCCAACTTTCCCTTGCCCTCTACGGCTAGTTCTTATTAAAATAGGGACAACACATCAGGAGATCCATGCTTCCCTATATATTTCTTAAACTTACGAAAAGCAATTTATTCCCTTTGAAAAAGACAGCTCCTCTAGTTTGCTCTCCCCTTCCTCTTGTTATATCCTCAGATCTGAGCCCACACGTCAACAACTCTATGTTGGTATTAGCTAGAATTTAGGTTTGGATTATTGAGAATGTGTATTGCTTTTGTACAAAGCAAAGCAAGCTTTGCTATGCTATCATTATCATATATAATATTCCTCTAGGACTTTCCTTTTTACTGGAGTACTGCCCCCAGGAGTGTTGTCTAAAAGGTTTATGCTGAAAATCTTCTTTTGATTTCATATATAAGTGACAGCTATCTGTCTTGAATAGTAAATGTATTACTGATGTGACTAATTTTTCTCTCTAAGCTCATGCACCCTGTGGGTGTCAACTAACATGTCTAGCAAAGTGGATTCTAAGGAGAAGCTAAAGTCCAGGCCCTGGGGGAAGAGATGGGTGTTTGATCCTCTAGCATTATAGTCTGGATTTGGCCCTATCATTTTTCCACTTCTTTACAAGCTGAATCTGACCCTCATGGAATTTGCTTGTGCTTCCACTTTGGACACTGCTGTTTTCCTAGAGCAGACTCCCTCTGTTGGGGTATTTTTTATCCTTCAGGGTATGGAGGAAGAGACGAGGCAGATAAGGGAATGCTCACGGGAAGTTGTCTCTGCCTATACCTCTGTTACCTGTTCTTTACCCTACCTGGGTTCCAGCACTATTACCTTATTAACCTCACTCCTCAGTTTCTAGGCTCGTATCCACTCCTGAGGCCCTCTGGAAGGGAGGTCCCGGAAACACTTTGCATGTTTCTCCTACCGCTCTAAACACCAGGACTTTGAAAGGTTTTTCTCAGGCTATTTGCCTGCCACCTCACTTTCCCATGGTTATGTCCTGGTCAGTCCTTCTTGGCTATGGGGTTTTTTTGGTTTTTTTTTTTTTTTTTTTTTTGTCTCTGAGGTAACCCTGGGAAACCTAGCTTAGGTCCTTTCGCTTTTGGGATCCTTATAGCCTTACTTGGGATCTCTGACATTACCCTGGCAGGGACACTGTATTGGGTACTTCTCAGACCCAAGCAATCTAAGTTTTGGTTCGCTCTGCTCCAAATTTGTCTTTCTACTTGCCGGTCAACTTTAGTTCTTTCTGCTTGGAGACACTGCTCTTACATCCTGCTAACCTACTCAGAAGTTCACAGAATAAATTCCACAGGGGGTTTTGAGATGCGATTCACAACTCTTCCTTTTCCCTAACAGAGTCTAAACTGAGAATCTTCAAGTCAAGCTCCTGAGGCCCAAATTGATTGTTTTTAGAATTCCAGATGAAATACTCCAGTCTCAAACTGAGATTCTTATGTATTAGCCTAAAAAGTTAAAATATGTATTAATTTTAAAAGATGTCAGCTTTGGAAAATATACCCAGGGGAGTCAACTTTTTTTTTTTTGCCCAGCCATTGCCATTGCTTCCTTTCTCTCCAGTGCTGATTGTGTTGTTTATTTATTAGGGATGCCTGAGATTTCTCCCTGAGCAAGAAGAGTAACTGAGTTCCACAGTGCAGTCAGATGCCTTTTCCCTAAGCCAACTCAGCACATGCCTTTCTTGAGGTGAAGCCATCAAAGATGGTGAGTGGGGTTGCCCTGGAGGAGACCCACCAAAATGAAATTTCTTCTCGACATAATCCATAGTGCATAAAAATTAATCAAGCCCTACCATGACTTGCTTTATTCATAATACTTAATGGTCATGTAATAGGAGGTTTTATTCAGCAGTTAAAGTTCATAAGTGTGGGTTTTACATGGAGATAGGTATTATGCTGATGGTTTAATTACACACCTTTTTGCACACCAAAGGAAATGGGTTATGCAGGTTTTGTAATTAAGGAGGGACTTCTGAGAGAGAATGAACCTAAGGTGAACTGATCTTTCTGAAAATGTTTAGTTTTAAATTAGTGACTCTTTAAAACTGTGCAACCCAGGAACTACTTGAGCTTAGAAGTTGCTTATATATACACAACATGCTCTTTCTCTCCCCACCCCACCACCACACACAAATTTCTAGGTCTCATCTACAAATTACAAATTTTTATTTGGTGAACTTAATTTAGCACTAAAGTAATTACCACATCTCCTTTGCTTTAAGGCTAGCAAAGGGGACTTCCCCCCACCCCCACCCCAAGGACATCAATTTTAAGTTCATTAAGTAAGTCACCTGATACTGGGCCAAAAATGATTCTGCTGGATCTCCCAATTCTTGATTTCCTTGAATTGAAACTATTCAGTTTCTCCAAATTAGATTCTGTTTTCACGGGACCCGGATTTTCTACCTTCCCTGTGTTACTGAAAGCAAAATATCATTTACTCTTTCCTGACCCATCACACACCTGTGCACATATCCAGCTCCATCCGCTTCCCAAACTCCAGACTCCTTTAATCAGCTGCCTACTCAACATCTCAAGTTGGGTGGTCAGCAAACCTGTTTGGGTTTAAAAGTGCCAGTCAAGGGCTTCCCTGGTGGCGCGGTGGTTGAGAGTCCGCCTGCCGATGCAGGGGACACGGGTTCGTGCCCCGGTCCGGGAAGATCCCCCATGCCGCGGAGCGGCTGGGCCCGTGAGCCATGGCCGCTGAGCCTGCGCGTCCGGAGCCTGTGCTCCGCAACGGGAGAGGCCACAGCAGTGAGAGGCCCACGTACTGCAAAAAGAAACCCAAAAAACAACTTTATTCAAGTATAGTTGATCTACAATGTTGTGTTAATTTCTGCTGTACAAAGTGCAGTGATTCAGTTATACATACATACATGTATATATATATGTATGACTGTATATATATATATATATATATATATATATATATATATATATATAGACAGTCTTTTTCATATTCTTTCCCATTATGGTTCGTCGCAGGATATTGGATATACAGTTCCATGTGCCATACAGTAGGACCTTGTTATTTATCCATTCTCCATACAATAGTTTGCATCTTTGAATCCCAACCTCCCAGTCCTCCCCTCCCCACCCCCATCCCCTTGGCAACCACAAGTCTGATCTCTATGTAGGACACCCTGCATTCAGTCGGTCACCAAATCCTACCAAGTTGATCTCCACATGGCCTCCTGGGTCCCTGCCTCTCGTTATCCACATCGTCACTGTTCGCCTCGTCCTTTCTGACTGACCTGCCATACGGCGGCCTCCTCCACAGCCCCTGGGCTCTCTCCTTGGCTCTTCCAAAGTTGTATTACGGGGTCCCACTGCCTGCCTGACTACTTACTCTACTGCTTACGTAGCCGCGGTATCAGCTCTTAGTCTTGGTCTGGGTTTCTACCTTTGTCGCTTTCTCTACTGTCTCTGTTTTCCTTTCTTTCCTGTTACTTAGGTGGCTCCTCTCTGTGTTATAGCACAAGCAGCCAACAAGCATAGCTTTTAAGCTCATGGCCTGGCCGATCAACAGTCTCTTCAGGAAGAGTATTTCTCTCCACAGTTTTCATAAAAGTCTTGGGATGAGCTCTGAGCAGGAAGGTAAAAGTCCTGCCGAAGTAACATGGACAGCGTGGGAGAGGGGTGGCTCCCCAAGGAATAAGGGTGCTTGCTGTACTTGCAGAATAGAAATGACTGCTGGGAAACGAAGTCCCTGGACGTCCACCTAGACGATCCTCGCTCACCTTTCAGGTCTTAACTCAGTCTTTGCAGAGCTTTTTCTTGACCCCTCCCCTCAAGAGCACATTTCTCTGTGTGTGTGACACATCTCTGGAACACTTGCAAGTTTACATTCCCGTGTGAGGCTGAGTACAGCCTGGCTCCCAGCTAGAGTGCAAAATACAGGAGGACAGGCACTGAGTCTGGTCTTCTCAACACTTTATCCCATTTCTTAGGAGTAAATTCCGTGGCTCACTCCTGACACACACGTATACACACATGAAATCTCGTTTCGTCATTATACCTATCGTGCCGTGTGAGAGAATTTTTACTGAAGCTTAGACACCTTTGCCCAAATTTGCACAGTTATCCAGAGGCCAGGGCGACCGAAATCCCATTTATCTGGCTTTAGTCCCGGGCTTGTCTGCTTCTGCTCTCAGCCGCTCTCACTGCCCACCAGGCACGTTCAGGGTGGTCCCACAGGGAACAAGACAGAGTGAGTCTGTCCTCAAGGAGCTCACAGTCCCTCTAGGCGTCCTGTCAGGGACAACAGATCTCAGCTAAGATGGGGATTCTGGATATAAAGGTTTTTATCTACCTATGAGAAAGACTTTTAGGGGATTTTATAGAAAAAACCCTCAAGGAATATGTCAGGCCGCTCACCACTTCAGGAAGGAGCAGAAATAGTCCCCTTTGACGTGAGGCAAATCATAAAGACCCTGTGATACACCATTAATTCAGAGTGTGTCCATGCCTGGGCACTGTTCTCTTGCCATTGTATTGAATAGTGGGCACAACGGGATAAATGAAGAAGTTGGGATGAACAGATACACACTACTGTATATAAAAGAGACAACCAACAAGGACCTACTGCATAGCACAGGGAGCGCTACTCAATATTCTGTAATAACCTATACGGGAAAAGAATCTAAAGAAGAGTGGATATGTGTATATATAACTGAATATATAACTGAATCACTTTGCCGTACACCTGAAACTAACACAGCATTGTAAATCAACTAGACCCCAGTATAAAATAAAAATTACACTTTAAAAAAATGGTGGGCACAACAGGCTGTGTGGAGGGCTGACATTTAAATGGGTTTTCTCCATATTATTTGATAGCTTTGTAATAGCTTAAAAAAGAATGTCAGTGATTCCACTTTAAAGCGCTATTGTCACATGAGCATATGTGGTACCTTAGGTGAGAGGCTCTTTCGAGGTAAGTGGTGTGACCAGTGCCAGTAAATGGGCTAAAAGAATCAGCCGCGGGGGCAAATGCCAACCTTCCAGCTTCTCCTCCACGCACCCTTGAGTGTGTTAGTTAGAAAGCCCCAGCGTCCGCATCAGTGAGATGCGGGTGATCATTCCCACCTGGCAGGTTTGCTGTGAGAATCTTAGAAATGATACTTAGTTTGCTTGGCCGTGAAATGCAGTGGAATGGTTTACGCAGGCGGGCTCTGGAATCTGACTGTAGGAGTTCAGATTTCACTTCTTCCCTCCCTGGCCAGGGTAGTGTTTGTTCATTCAGTCAGCAGCTGTGAGCCTCGATTCCTGGTCCACGTGCTGGGGACGCAGCAGCTGAGCCCACAGCCAGGGTCTGTGCCCTTGCCGTCGGAGGGAGATGGGCCGTGAGCAAAGACAGACATGAACGCAGAGTGCTACAAGGCACTGAGTGCAGTGGAAACAACAAAGTGCGTGAGGGGACTGTGGAGTGTGGAGGGTAGAGCCGGCAGGCAGGGTGCCGTGGACACCGCATGGTCAGGAAAGGCCTCTCTGTTTTGGATGTTGGGAGGGAGGAACCCTGTGTGCCACACACACACAGAGCCGGGAAAAGCCCACCCACTGCAAAGGGAAGGGGAACTCCGAGCCCTGAGGCAGAGTGTGCTTGGGGCCCGGGAGGAGCAAAGCGGCCAGCGTGGCCCCAAGAGAGGGGCACTTCCCTCCCCCGGAATGCGAAGCTGATGTAGCATCAATTCCTCAGGAATTACTGAGGTGGACGGTGTAAAGCCCTGGGATTTGTTAACAAAAATTATGATTCTGCCGTATGCATGATATATGGTCCCTGCCGGGCTGACTCTGTTTCGTGTTTTTCTGTAAAATTTCTTGCTGACCCTGCCCTGAAGTCCATGCCTCTCAGACTCCAGCTCTTCTGCCTCTGCTTAGAGCAACTTTTTCTTCTTCCGAGCTGCCGTACTCTTAGACATCCTTTGGGTTTCACTTACACGTGGTGTGTTCCCAGAAGCTTCCTTGACTGTCCACAGTGGATGGGTGGTCTTCCTGTGTATTCCTGGACTTCCCTTCTCATTAGCGCTCAGTGCATTACAGTACAAGCTAATGTTGAAGAACTCTCTTCTCAGTGAACCATGGGCTACAGTGGGGCCAACGCCGTGTCTATCTTGTTCCCAGTTTACCTCCAGTGTTGAGTTTGAGCAGGTCATTGAATGCTTATTTGTGGATGGATGGGTGGATGGTTGGAAGCATGCATGCTAGTGGAATTTGCTCCTAAGAGGGCATGTCAGAAGGCGGGGTTCAATTGGACCGTATTCTAATAGTGGTGAAAGATGGAGTGCCACACACACTGGTTCATGCTGAGACGGTAGATTTCATCCAGAAAAGTTCCCACGGGGGAATATGTTATTAAATTTTTAGAACCTTAAAATTGGAAGGAACCCTTCTGGTCATGTAGTTAAATGCCCTCAATTACCAGAAAGAGGAAGGGGAGGACCAAAGAGATGAAGTTACTTACTTGCTAAAGTCACCCAGTTCCTATGGTCAGGGCTGGGTCTGGTCACTTGGCATTCAGGTTCCCTAGCATTTGATTCCGAGAGCGTGCTGGGCTCTACTTCTAGGATGCCAGGATCCAAACACTTGAAATGCTCCAAAGCAGGGGTCCCCAACCCCCAGGCTGCAGACTGCTCCCCGTCCGCGGCCTGTTGGGAACCCGGGTCGCACAGCAGGAGGTGAGCGGCGGGTGGGCGGGCGCGTGAAGCTTCATCCGCCGCTCCTCACCGCGGGCGTTACCCCTGAACCATCATCCCCTACGCCCTCCCGCCCCGCCACCGAATCCGTGGAGAAACTGTCTTCCACGAAACCGGTCCCTGGTGCCAGAAAGGTTGGGGAGCGCTGCTCTAAAGGATCGTAAAAAAAAAAAAAAAAAAAAAAAAAAATACATCTAATGCTGGGCAGGCGTCGGAGGGACTGTTAGGCTATATTCTTGGGGTTGGGTGTTTTTAGGTTTTGATGCATTTTCTGGGCAGGAACTGACCACTTTTCGTGTGATAGCTTCTAAAGCCTTCAGCCGAATGGAATACTTTGGAAAGTAGTTTAATTTCTGGGTCAGACACACCATGCTCCGACCGGCTTGACAGATTTTTCTTTTCCCTCCACCAGTGGAATTCTAATGTAGCAAACTTGATTCGAAAATAAATTATTAGTAAACATTTGAAAGTGAGAAACAAAGTATTCCTAGAACACTTAGCTCCTTCTTGCAAATACACACTTGAAAATTGCTAAGACTCTGTTCTGTGAGAATGCTTGAATCTCTTCCTAAATCATAACACGGGTAAACTTACCGAAATATTTTTACAATTTTATTAGAGGTTTTAATTCACTGCTTTATCTCTGTTAGACTGCAAAATAGCTTTAAATATTCAAGCGGTAATTAATGAATCTTTTATGTTGCAAATCAAACATTTTCATCTGTGCGCTGGTGGAGTAGCAGTGAGGCAGGATTTAAAGAATAATTGTTTTTCCGGATTCCACACTGTTGACTAGCGTGTACCTTAGGTTTGCATGCGTGGCCTTGTGGGGCTAAAGCTCAGTGTGGACGGTCTGCTGTCTTTCTGGAGGTCAGGCTTTCTTACGTGTTTCTTGCCAGAGACATTCCCAACTAGATGGAAAGTCTTTGAATGTGGAATTTTTGCTTGAGTGCAAAATAATAAAAAGCATGTGTATGTTAAAAAAAATAATAATAAAAGAAAGAAAAAAAGGATCAGCTTAATGGCAAATGAGCATTGGCTTACATTAATATTCTATTACAGTAAAAACTTCTATTGAATAGATTTTCTCCAGACTTTCCCCCTGCCCCCAGAATCTCATGTATTTTTCTAAGTGGCATGCCGACCTAAAGAAAGCGTATGTGCCGCATTTGATGTATGTTAAGTCAGTAACGTGCACAAGCCATTTAAAATTGTATTTTAAGCATAGAAATATCAATCCACAGAAACCCGTGCAGTCCCCTATATTGAGAAGGGAGGACTCTCAGCTTTTCAGAGGCTGAAATGCCTTGTAAATACTATTCTATCTGGAAGATGTTTTTCAAACGTGCTGCTTTATGTCAAGTAGCAAGGAAGCAGGTCCGAAATCCCACAGTTCAGTTGAGAACTGAAAATTAAACTGGTATTAAAGACCTTCACATAGCAAAAGAGTTTTTCCTTCCTCTCTCTGTCACTAATAAGAAATGAGCCAGCGAGAGCAGCTCCCCAGCAAGCTCACAAAAGGACTGACAAATTCGTCACTGGAAGTCACCCTGTGTTCTTCTGTGGCCTAATTAATACTGGACTGGGTGACATTTATGTATCAGAGCAATAAGCTAAACAGGAAACAATTTATGTCACCTAAAGCTTTTTAACAAATCGATGCAACTATTTGTAATTGCTTGTTTCACAAGATTAAAAGTGCTAAGGCCTGATCTTCACTCACAGATTTGTGGTCAACCTGACCTGTGCTTCCGTTGTGTTTAAAAAAAAAAAAAGAAAAGGAGAGAATTGGTGATCAGCAGTGACTTCCATCAACTAATCCATATTGCTAATATTTCTGGAATTTTAATGTAGTTACAATTTATAGCCGATCAAATGTGGTTACCGAAATTGCTGTTGCTAGTAGACAGTTTAACTGTCTTTATTAATTACAGTATAATTTAATGTTTGAGTCCCGGCACTTGTGTTGGTCATTTTTACAGCTAGAGCAGTTATCTGCCTTATGACGAACGATTTTAGCATTTTCAATGGAAATTTGCTAATATGATGAGTGATAAAAATGTCACACGCTGGTAAATAATGATTATTGCTTTGGCTGAAATTAATTCTTGAAAGGCCGGTTACCTTCAAATTAACATTATAACTGGAAGCTTGTCTTTTCCCCCTTTTTCTCCCTCCCTATATTCTTGGTAGAAGCCAAAGAAAAGGCTGGCTGATCATTTCAAATAGATAGATATGTGTATTTTGGGGGTGCTAAGCAAGGAATCTCATTTTACAATCAGAGTGGAAATAAGATGACATGGGGTATTGTTTTTTAAAAAAATAAAATGCTGTTTAAAAATAAATAAAAGTCGGTTATATCTAGAGTGACGGCTTTCTAAGCCAAATATCGTCCCACAGTTAAACCAGTGTTTTTGTACGTAATTTAATTTGCCTCCAATGTGAATTCTGTCTTAAACCTTTCATCCGTCAGTCAATTCTTTTTTTTTTTTTTTTTTTTTTTTTTTTTTTTTTTTTTTTTTTTTTTTTTTTTTTTTTTTTTTTTTTTTTTTTTGCGGTACGCGGGCCTCTCACTGTTGTGGCCTCTCCCCTTGCGGAGCACAGGCTCCGGACGCGCAGGCTCAGCGGCCATGGCTCACGGGCCCAGCCGCTCCGCGGCACGTGGGATCTTCCCGGACCGGGGCACGAACCCATGTCCCCTGCATCGGCAGGCGGACTCTCTACCACTGCGCCACCAGGGAAGCCCCCGTCAGTCAATTCTTAAATGAAGGTTTGAGACCCAACTTCACTTTATTCAGATAAAGACTGCTTTTATGTGACTCAACTAAAGATGAAAGATAAATTGTGACTATTACCCTACACCTATATATGTAACATCATCAAAGAAGGCACAACCTCGTTAAGTCAAGAAAGACTAATTACACTACGTTTTAATCTTTTTCTGGGGGAAGGGGGGAGTAACAGCTATCATGCAGCTGGTTAGTGTAGGTGTGAAATCGGCCTTCCTCAGAGTTTAGGCTCTTGATACAAAGGCTCCCGTTTAAAAGAAGAGCCAACAGTTTGGGTTTGCTGCCTTGTTTATCTGAGTGACAAGCCTGAAATAAATGTCAAAGAAGGATGTTCCCGCCTTAGAACGATTCCTGAAATAGAGTGAAAAATTGTAATATGCATCAACCAGCAAAATCTTCTCTAACGCATCGTCCTACTTGGTTTGGGTCCTTTGGTTGATTCAAATCTGTGTACATATTTAATTTTACCAACTGCACATGCTGTAAGCAGTGTTTATGTTTAAGTCTGGCGTTTAAAGGAATTTCAATTAACCCTAATTTATTCTCAGTAGCTAGATAAGAATTAAGGGATCAAATGTTTTACTAATTATCAGACTCGAGGGCTTTTAGACAGTGGCATAACTGTATGGGCTTTTCCAAACAATGCTGGGAAAGAACGTTTACATGTTCCTCAGTATCAGCTGGTCTTTGCCGAATAAGAACTGCAAGGTTAATTTTCAAGTCATCTCTTGGCTTGTGTTACGTGCGCTGAATTATATACGTCACAGTTGTATGTCACTGTGGTTTGGCCACTTAGTAGTGCTGCTTTCGATACACCAATTTAATTTTTTACTCAAAGAGGATGCCCAAATTCATTAGTCCTTAGGATATGTATGACAGAATAATATTAAAGAGAAATAGCCCATTTTTCTAGAGGTCCGCGATTTTTAAAGACCTCAGAAATCAAGATGTTTTTTCTGGAAATATTTACTTATGGGAGCTTTACTGTTTCCATCAGTAAAGGCAGCTATCGAACCTACTTTCTGATAGAGTATTTTTATAAAATCATTTGTCCTGATCTCGGCATTTATCATTATATGCAAAAAGATTTCTTGATGAGAATATTATAGATGGTGCATGTTTTTGACATTAGCATTTTATTTGGATGACTAATCTTGCAGATGTGAAATGTGAATGAATTATTCATGAAATTGCCTTCCTCTGAAATTTTAGTTAGCTCTTAATGCTAGTTATTCAATATTTTGTTTTTTCTCTATAAAATGTGACGAAGGGAAAAAAAAAAAATCAGAGTGCGCTTCCTGGAGAGAAAAGGTAGCCTCTCTTTTTCTGTTCTTTTTTCTTTTTCTCCCAATTCTCTAAGTGGAGACATTCACTTTGAAATCCTGAGGGATGAGAGCTTCAGTTCTCCGTGATGATGAAAGCTTTTAGTTAAGATTGATTTTAATTCTGGGTTGGAAGCAGCTGGTGCTAAACCTAAGGCATATGCCGAACACACACTCTGAGCAGGTCAGAAGGGGAAAGAAACTTAGGCTGTGCCGACTTTTACTACCAGTGTGAACAACCAGCATTTTTATTGCATTTGAGAATGCGATCATGTCAGTAATTAGTACTGACTACACAACATTTTTTTTTTTTTTATTGTCTGTATCCACAGACACGGAATGATGGAATTACAGTTGATGTCACGGAATGAGTTCCTTTTATGCCTTATCAAAACAAAACGAAATTAAAAAAAAAAAAAAAATTCTTGTTACTGGCAGCACATCTCCACGGAGCACCACGCTGACAGTCTGGGCTGTACCATCTCCATGCAGGCTTCTGGGTAGCAGAGATCGTGAGAACTACACCGGGCCCACAAAATGCCTTTGGAATCGTTAAGTCTCATTTCTCAGGAGAGAAAAGCCAAAATCGACTCTCAGAAACATCCAAAATATCCAGAGGGTCTACCCTTCACCAAAAGGTCCCCCAAAGATTCAAAATCCTGACAAGCATGTTCTTCTTGGTACCCTTGGAAACGGAGCTCAAGCTGGAATGTGGAAAGGAGAGGAAATCTTTAACTTTTTTTTTTTTTTTTCCATGATAAAATCGCTAGTGATGGACATCATATTTGGGGTGAAGAAGCCAAGGTGTCTTTACTAGGTCTGACGGAACGCGGGGAATCAGGTCAGAGCCGTCCGAAGGTGGCAGGGCTGGCGGTCAGTCTTCCCGTTCCTAAGCCTTGATGTCTCCTTTCACTGCTGGTTCAATGCAGGCAGCGTTAACTTGTCTTACAAGGACAGACTCTAGGGACAACAACAAGTAGGATGGGTCCTCATTCGTGACAGTGCATTTGCCCGGTACAAGGGACCGTTCTCCCTAAGGTACGCTTTTCTTTGGGGGGGAAAAAAAAAAAAGCAACAAATTGTACATCTTGGCACCTTGTAAAGTTTTCTTTCTTTTTTTCTTGTTTTTATACAAAAAGTTCAATAGCTTTGACACTCCCCATGATTAATCACTACTTCACTGATAAACTTTGAAAGTGTGACCCTGGAATTTCATCATGCAAAATATTTACTGCAGCAGGAGAAAATATTGTTTAAAACAACATGTTTGTTTTTTTTTTTTTTTTCTCTTTTCAAACGCATGAACTTGTTTAAGATAGCCAGGAAGGCAATGGTAGGATAAACACAAGGGATAGGAATGTATCAAAAAACAGAGGAACTCACACCGGCAGGCACAAACACCAAAAAAACCTGTACAAGATGCTCCGATCAATGAGAACAGGATAAAAGAAAAGAAAAGAAAAGAAAAGAAAAAATCTGTTAACTATGTTACAATTTTAAAAG
>RJWK010024145.1:0-28586 GCA_004363435.1 Platanista minor
GTGGTACACGGGCCTCTCACTGCTGTGGCCTCTCCCGCTGCGGAGCACAGGCTCCGGACCCGCAGGCTCCACGGCCATGGCTCACGGCCCCAGCCGCTCCACGGCATGTGGGATCCTCCCGGACCGGGGCACGAACCCGTGTCCCCTGCACCGGCAGGCGGACTCTCAACCACTGAGCCACCAGGGAAGCCCCCTATTTTATCTTTTTAAGGAACCTCCATACTGTTCTCCATAGTGGCTGTATCAATTTACATTCCCACCAACAGTGCAAGAATGTGGAGGGATTTGTAGTTAATGGATGACAAGTTAATGTGTCATTAGCGTCTGCAGTTGCGGTAGCGCTGCTAAAAGGAATACCAAATGTTTCGTGTTTCACTTTCTACTTTACTGATACATTAACGTGTCTGTTAAACAGGGTTTTTTTTTCACTCTTGTAAAACTAAAAGAACCCTCTGGAGGATTCTGCTGTGTGATGCTCAGCTCCTTCCCCAGAACTTTTCAGCTGATGAATTTTCTTAGATTTTCGGTGCACCTTTGTCTTTGAGTTTTCCAGGAAGAAGATAGAGTTCTCTAGCAAGAAAATCTTTACAGTGTAGTCACTAACCCGAAAAACTGGCAGCAATCCTATGTATGTAGAAGGATTGATCAATGTATGTGCCTGGATCCCAAATCATGAACTGACGGACTGACAGAATCCCCTCGCCCCATTAGAACTTGCTCTTTGTATCCTAATACCATCTGTCCGTATTACACTCTTTCCCCGGAAACTCAAACAATTAATACCTTTAACGTGGGCTTCCCTGGTGGCGCCGTGGTTGAGAGTCCGCCTGCCGATGCAGGGAACACGGGGTCGTGCCCCGGTCCGGGAAGATCCCACATGCCATGGAGTGGCCGGGCCCGTGGGCCATGGCCGCTGAGCCTGCGCGTCCGGAGCCTGTGCTCCGCAACGGGAGAGGCCACAACAGTGAGAGGCCCGCGTACCGCAAAAAAAATAAATAAATAAAATACCTTTAACGTATTTGGAAGTAAAGCAGATGTTACTTTTGCCCTTATTTTATACCCAAGGCTGCTAAGGCACAGAAAGCCACACAGCAAGTTACTTAAGGAGTAAAACAAGGACATCTGGCCCATTACCATCTACTTAATCCAACATATATGAAATTACTCATTAGCATTAAATGCACCAAGCTACTCTCTCCTGTCTTTACTTATATTACTATTTCTGGTCCAGAGGTCTATTTTTGTGCTTGTTTGGCCACCTGAGAAATTTGTTTGGTTGTGAGCAAAAAGGACATTTTTGAGCACCCCTTGCTGTGGGTCCACATTATCCTTGGCCGCTCTTCAGATTCTGGCTGGTTCCTGTTCCCATTTCAAGTCCTCTCTTTTATTGGTGACCAAGATGTAACACTGTGCCTACTTTTGTTCTCGTCTGAAAAATGTCAATAGAAAGAGTGATTCTTTCAGTGTGTGACTCTGTGTGTGTGTGTGTGTGTGTGTGTGTGTGTGTGTGTGTTCTGCAGGATTTCAGAGAAAGGGAACTGCAGTGTTTCTGAACCATTTCAATTTCTAAAGCTCTCCCCCACCCCAGCATCTTCAGGCTTTAATGTGCTCTTTGCAAATCATCATTTTTTGATGATCAAGGATCCCTTCAGAATTGGTGTAGTGTGGTGGGTAGCAAATCAAAAACTAGAAAAAAATTCAAGCAATGGACACACATCTAAGAAAATAAACCTATGGATCCTGGGAGAATAGGAGCCTGAGATAATCCCTTCCACCCTGGGCTTTCCCATGCAAGATTTTGCCTGTTGTCCTAACAGGCCTTAGGAAACTTGGGATGACTTCTTACCTGGTCACTCGCCTGCTGTGTGATCTTGAACAAGCTACTTATTATCTCTAAGTTTCCATTCTCTCATCTGTAAAATGGAGAAAATATCTCCCTTGTACAACTGTGAGGAACGAAGCTCTGTAAAATCCATGGCGTTGAATACAGTGCATAGCACAGTGCCTGATGCACTATACACATTTTAAAATGAGACCTACAGTAACAATGGTAAGAAGTATCATGTTTGTTAGCTGTCTAGGGAAGAATGCTCATTCTTCCGTGAAAAGGGTTTGTAAATACATATACTTTATTCGTGCTCTCACCTATTCCTCTTATATTTCTCCCTCTTTTAGCTCTTTTTAAATTTCCCAGGTGCCTGTGTCTTTGGAGTCCCTTCTCCTGGAAAACCGTACAGAAAGTTATCAGATAAAACAAATTTTTGCTTATTCTTCTGGGGCACAGAGCTATGGGAGATAGATATCCTTAATATGGAAAAATGAACTGCTATTGAAAATCAGTGGGCAGGATTTGGGGAAGGTTAAATCCTCCCTTACGCCCTTCAGTTTGCAAAGATGGGTAACCAGCTACTCGGCTAAGAATAGTTTCTGAGGGCTTCCCTGGTGGCGCAGTGATTGAGAGTCCGCCTGCCGATGCAGGGCACACGGGTTCGTGCCCCGGTCCGGGAGGATCCCACATGCCGTGGAGCGGCTGGGCCCGTGAGCCATGGCCGCTGAGCCTGCGCGTCCGGAGCCCGTGCTCCGCAACGGGAGAGGCCACAACAGTGAGAGGCCCGCGTACCGCAAAAAAAAAATAAAAAGAATAATTTCTGAGCACCGCTCACCATCTGTCCCCTGCCCGTCTCCACAGGCACCACCCCATTGCCCTGTCTTCTTCCTTTACTCTACAGCCCTGGCACACACTAGGCTCTCTCATTTTATGCCTTTGCATATGCTGGTCCCTCTGCCTGGAATGCCCGACCCCCATCCCGATAATTCCTAGATGTCCTTGAAGATTCAGCTTAGATAACTTCTATGATCTTTCCATGGCATTGTCCCCACGGCAACCTCATTGTTAGACTTTGGGAGTGGCTGGAGCGTGGGACTCACATTGCAGTTTAGGAGAATGGTCCCTTTGGAGCAGCACTCTGCACAGTCTGCAGGACCATCCCTAGTTCTCCCATGCCCCGTCCACCAGCCCACCTCTCCTATGTACTCCGTTAGCCTTATGATGAAAATGTTTATCCCACTGTTTTAATCATTCACTTGACATCTTTCCTCCTAGACTGTGAGTTCCTTGAGGAGGCGTATGGGTTCTATTTCTGGTTTTCCAATACATTGCAGCACGTCATTAACCCCTGATTGATAGCCTGATTAGTGACTCCAGAAGAGAACTTGGTAGAAGCCTCTTCCAGGTGATGCTTTTGGGGAGCCCCTTCACAGTTCAGTGATAGGTGGCTCACAGTTTAGTAGGAAAGTATGAAAGGTGACAAGGGCTATATGATGATAAAGGTAGGCTCATAAGAATCAGATCCTAGGCTAGGACAATGGTGGAGAAAGTTTGGTTTCTAGTACCATCTTGAGACTCACTCACGTCCCTCTGGCATTCCAATGGAGTCAATGTCTGTATATCCCAAGGTGAGAAACCCTTTTCTAAACTCTCTGTTGCTGATTTCTCACACTTCCTTTGGCTTACTGCTCAAAGTTTCAAAGCTTGCTGCACATCACATCCTTTTTATCTTTAGAGCAGAAATTCCCTCCAGAAAGCCAAGGATACTGGAGCCTATATTTAGAGAGTACTTAATATGGGTCGGGTGAAGGCCTGACTATGCCTAGAGTCAGGCTGCTGGAAGCCATTCTAATATTCATTTAGTGAGAACCATAACTGTACTGAGTTATTGCTGGTCTCATACGGATCATATATTCACAGTCAGTGCTTGGCTTAGACAAGAAGATGTGTATTACCTCTGCTGTTGCCCATCATGTCTTTTCATTTCATTATGACTCTTGTGCTTGGAAACATGATTTTCCATCTGTAATCCCAGTTAAATTCTTTCAACACAGTCTATATACATTTAAGTGCATAGTTTTCTTCGAAGCAGACTTTGGTGAAACTGATATCCATTATCTCTGCTATCTCTGTCTTCCAAGACACATTTTGCACATTTTGATCTAAACTAAGAAGGAAGAGATAATTTTTTACATGAATGGTTGTTGTAACCTGGCATATATTTTTGACTGACAAGATAGCAGCTGAAGTTCTAGAAAGGATTACGGTTCTGAAGGACAGCTTTTTAATTTGGACATCAATTAAAGTGCTCTGTCACATCTCCATTGAATGTGTGGCCCCCAACCTCAATGGTCTCCCTTATACTCCTGCCATGTTTATAGGCAAGTGTAACTAAGTAAAAAGAGTTAGAAGAGGACAGTATAATTTCACCAAAGGAGCATAAGTGTGAATTGCTGAAAACCGCAAAAAGCGATACCATTTAGATCAGCTCCAAAATGAATGCTGCCCACTCTCTGAAGGACACTAGGGCCATGGTCTCCATGAATGAGGAGTAAGGATATTCTCCATACAAAGCGTCACAGAAAAAGCAGAATGAGGAACTAACGTTTGTGAGAGCCAAAGTAAGGAAAAAAGTGAGAAAAGGTGGGAATTACTTCTAAGTCAAAGCCAAGGAAGACAATTTCAGCAAAGATTTTCCAGTGGTGATCGACACATTTCCAAGAACGGGGCTAGAGAAAACAAGGAGATGTTGAGAACTGATGACTTCATCAGAATCAAGCAAACAAAAACTTAGACTTGAGGAAGACGGAAGACATGAGGCCAGGTGTGAGATTTTCCCGGTTGAAAGAAGACTTTAGCATCAGAAAGTATTGATATTTAACTGCAAAGGAGGCCTCTTGTGAAGAGGGGGAATCTTTTTTAAAATTACGAATATTCAGTTTCCTTCCTGTTCATCTATAGTTTATAATGTATTTGCTCATACCATGGAGCTCTGACTATCCATAAACAACTTCTATCAAGGGAAGAAAGGTAGCATGCTTGTGTCAGGGAGTTGTCAAAACTGATGGGGAAATGAATGCCTGTGTTTATTTTAATCAGCATGGGTAATCCTTCTACCCTTATTATGTTTACTTGAGGATGTGAAATGACTAAATAAATCTGAATGACAACTGTACTTTGATTTTGCAGAGTTAAGAGGAAGATTTATGAGACATGGACCCTTGTATCAGATTTGGAGAAAAGTAGACTAAACACAGAGATGCCAGACGGCCACTGAGACCCATGGACAGTCGTGCACTCACAGTTCTCTGTCGAACTTTAAGATTTACTAGTAATATGCTACCTTTGCCAAATGAAAAGAAACTAATGCCAAGAAGGCATACTCTTCAATATTGGGAATAGACGTGCTCTCAAGACAATGGCTTCAAAGGTCTCCTGTTTATACGTTTTGACAGTCGTGTGCTGGGCCAGCGCTCTCTGGTACTTGAGTGTAACTCGCCCTACTTCTTCCTACACTGGCTCCAAGCCATTCAGCCATCTAACGGTTGCCAGGAAAAACTTCACCTTTGGCAACATAAGAACTCGACCTATAAACCCCCATTCTTTTGAATTTCTTATAAATGAGCCCAACAAATGTGAGAAAAACATTCCTTTCCTAGTTATCCTCATCAGCACCACCCATAAAGAATTCGATGCCCGGCAGGCGATCCGAGAGACCTGGGGGGACGAGAACAACTTTAAAGGGATCAAGATAGCCACTCTCTTCCTCCTGGGCAAGAACGCTGATCCCGTTCTCAATCAGATGGTGGAGCAAGAGAGCCAAATCTTTCACGACATTATCGTGGAGGACTTCATTGATTCCTACCATAACCTTACCCTCAAAACCTTAATGGGGATGAGATGGGTGGCCACTTTTTGTTCAAAAGCCAAGTATGTCATGAAAACAGACAGTGACATTTTTGTCAACATGGACAACCTTATTTATAAACTACTAAAACCCTCCACCAAGCCAAGAAGAAGGTATTTTACTGGTTATGTCATCAATGGAGGGCCAATCCGAGACGTCCGCAGTAAGTGGTATATGCCCAGGGATTTGTACCCTGACAGTAACTACCCACCCTTCTGCTCGGGGACTGGCTATATCTTTTCAGCTGATGTGGCTGAACTCATTTACAAGACCTCACTTCACACCAGGCTGCTTCACCTAGAAGATGTCTATGTGGGACTGTGTCTTCGAAAGCTGGGCATCCATCCTTTCCAGAACAGTGGCTTCAATCACTGGAAAATGGCCTACAGTTTGTGTAGGTATCGCCGAGTTATCACCGTGCATCAGATCTCTCCAGAAGAAATGCACAGAATCTGGAATGACATGTCAAGCAAGAAACATCTCAGATGTTAGGATTTTTACCAATGTAAATACGTTTCTTTTCTTTTTTAAGAAATGAGGCCTAGGGTGTAGGTATTTCACAGGTGTCACCAGAGGAAATGAACTGGTGAAGGGGTTTTGTAAAAAGTGTTTTTCTTCCCACTCCTAGTTCCTTTCTTGGATTGCCAATTTACACGTGTTAAGCTCTGCTCATAGAAATAATACATGAGTTAAAAGGGCCAGATTTCATTCTCAGGTCCTGAAGTATTGCATTTATCTCAAAAAGCAACTTCCTAACAACGGCTAGGATTTACATACTGTCCATCTGAGGTAAAAATCTGGTTCTGGGAAACTAGAACTCACGGTAATGTCTTCATACCCTCTCTGCAAAAGTAAATAAGTAAATAACACTTTTTCAAAAACAATTCAGAAATAATGCACAGTCAGGGAGACACACTGGATGTGATTATTAATATTGTGTGTGCTGTTACATTGAATTTTTACATATATTGCCATGTAATGTGTACAGTATTTGCAGTTCCACCAAGAAACTTAGTACTGGCAGGGAGGCTGCAGTTAAATAAATGGGAATTGAAACTTGAGAATTAAATATTCTGTATGTTTGGAAGACAACTTGCTCATCCAAGGATTAAACCTGGTCAGGGGGTAGAATGTATATAAAATGCTACGTAACAAAATAAACAGGAGAATTTTTTTTTCCCTGCTCTTTCAGAACAAACATTACCTGGTTCCTCCAAGGAGATTTTACCAAATGTAATCTCACCTGCTTCCCTCCATACAATGTCACTAAATACATTTCACACTTTCTGGCTCAGGCAGGTACATGTATGGAAATAAGTTGGTAGGAGGCCAGAAGGACAATATATCACATGGAGAAAAATATAAATTTATGTGTTCATTACAATTAACAAAAGCTTGGCACTAGTGTCAGATGCCCCTTCCATACCTTTGCAAAGCACATGAGAAACTATTGGAACAGAGAGCAGTGTTACTGAAGGATTTAGCCCTGCTGTTGATAGATGTAATCTCTCTAACATCTGAAACATCCAAGTACCTCTAACAGCAATGCTGTTTGGGGGTGTTCTGCAAGCTCTGTGATTGAGGTTTATAGGAAGGAAGGGTGGGGAAGCTTGGGTTCAGGTTCTATTGCTGCCATCGTGTGGGTCACTTAAGCAGGCATCCTCACTTTGGGTCACTTAAGCAGGCATCCTCACTTTGCTGTGCTTCAATATGCTCATTTATAAAATGGCTGGAAAAAACACTTACCTCACAGGTGCTGTGAGAGAAAATCACATTTGCTAAGTATTTTGGGATCCTTAGTTTAAAAGGTGCTACATAATGCAATGTATCATGCATTATGCTAAATGCTAAAATAATTACATAATTACAGTGATGGTCATCACTAGTAGTAACATCATCTTAACATAATATCTGCCAAAGTGCAGATCAAATATGAACTATTAGTGCACTTGATTCTTCTAAGATTTTGACTTTTCCTTCAATATGTTAGGTGTTTGGGGAAGTTTCAATTTCTCTGTCATTTCTTCAGGTTTCAGTGAATAAGTTATTACTTCAGTGAATTGCCTTGATATCCCAGGGAAGGCAGCTGCCTTTCTTTGGGGAGGAGCCTCTGGCTGGGGGTATATTACAGTCATTGAAGCACATGCTTTGCAAAATGTATCACATCAACTTAGATCTCAGGAAACATCTGATCTGAATTCTCAGTAAGAACTTTGAGGCCTGGTAGAGCTAGTCCACCTCTGGCAGAAGAAGAATAGACACTCAGCAAACCCACACATTGCACATTTCTACCATTCATTAGAAAACTTCTGTTTCTTTTCAAAGAACTCTCCACAACTGAAAGAGTGTACCTTTTTTTTTTTTTTTTAACCTGACCTTTGCAAGCCCCCCTAGGAGTTGATAGCAAACAAGTAGATGAAATGTACAAATGGAAGTCATGGCTTATATCTTGAAAACACCGGGATCTCTTATCTCCAGCCCAAGAGAACCCAGTAGGAGATAGGCCTTTCCTTCCCTTAATACATCATCATCTCGAGTCAGCAGGACTGCTGAGTTAGATTAGAAAATAGCATTAGGTATCCTGGAGAAAGTTGGATCAGCATAAGGCGAGCCACCCTCCAGCCCCCAACTCTCAACTGCTGTGCATTCCAATCCCTGGAGAAGTCTCATGACTTTAACTTGGTTTGCCTGTCAATCGTGTAGTCGAATCAAGGCTCAGTGTCATACCAACATCTTGCGTTTACCTGATGTTCAGTCGAGCCACATTCAGTGTCAAGGAATTGAACAGTATAAACATCATATGTGTACACCTGCGAGTCTTTTTATATGTCTGTGTGTGAGTAAATTATGAATAGAGCCCTCATCTTTAAAAGGGGCAAAAATCAGAGAATCGTGTCTTACAGAACTATTTCCTAACTTTTTTATGCTAGATAGTACCCATGTGACAAACATATAAATATTCATCAAAGACCATATGTATATATTTTTAAAGGCATTTTTTTTTTCTTCTCCCCAGCTGTACGTGTTGCTAGAATCGGCTTGCTATGTACATTTTCTTCTGCATGGAGCTTGGTGAGGCAAGGCCACTTGTCTGGTGTTTCAGTAGCCTAAAGCATGTTTGCCCTTCGTTTTTTGAATGTTCCAAAAATGTTTAAGTCAAGTGATGAGGCAAAAGCTCTAATTTTCTACTTTTGTTAATTTTATGACACTGGCCAAATGATGATTTGTTAAGCCATTTTAAAATTTATTATCATTTCTTTGACATAAAATAGTGTTTCAGATAGCATTTTACCAGGAGTCATTCAGACAATTTTTACAAAAACCTGCTGACGATCCCTCCACCTGTTTTGTTCATTATGTATTGGATAACAAAAGGTTTCAATACTTCGTGTCTGTACTCTTAAATTTTCCTTTAAAGTTTTATTTTGGGGGAAACAAAAAAGCTTTTTATCTTTGGTGACTAGTTTGCGTGGCTTTGTGTCTCTTGTATTGGAGCAAATGCCAGTTTCAGTATATATTATTGTATTTTTAAATAACCAGAATGAAAAAATGAAGATCATTCTCAATTTGGAATAAATTCAGAAGAAGAAAACCCCTTTGCATGATATGGTATGGGGAAAAGAAACTCTTTACAGAGAAGCTAAGGAAGGAGCTCTTTCAATCAAAGCTCTTCTATCAAAAGACAATGGAATATTTACATAAAGCATCTGGGATTCATTTTCTACCTTTCCTAATATGTGGGTTTAGGGGGGGGATTGATTATGTCATTTCTTCGGTAAAGGTGAAGATCGTTTTTATAAGCAACAGAGTAACTTGTGAATGAAAGAAGTAACTTACTAGAAACGCTTGTTGATGATAATTGACATTTAGGTATATTGTTATATATGAATGATTGTATTTATGTATTTATTTGTCAAAATTGTACATACTATTTCACCAACCGTAATTGTCTGTAAAAGTGCACTCTCCAGGTTTGTAGTACCACTTAGGGTTACATGGGTTGCCAATCAAGCTGCTAATCAGAATACTATTTTTTGTATCAATGTTATAAAACTGAAAATTGACAAATAGATGCTGAAAATGTCTTTACATTCAGTTTCTTCACCTTCCTCATGAAATGTAAACTGTTGATTGAAAGCACGATGCTAATGTATAAGGCCATCTGTCATGAGGAAGATTATGGTTCCCTAAAGCTGATTTTTTAAACCACTGGGACAAATAAACAGAAGGAGAACATATTTTCCACTTGGCTCTTTTCTGAAAGGATCTCTCTGGTGAGATGTGATTACTGAAATTAGCTGATGCCCTGTCGTTTTATTAACCTTCCCCATAACCTCAGTATAAGTGACAGTTCCAACCATTTGGAGCTCATCCGCAAGAGCCCAGGGCAACTTAACAGTCAACTCAGAGATGACTTGGTTTAGTAGACTATGGGCTACTCCAGGATTTAGGAAACTATTATCTCCCTTGCCCTTTGGCGGCCTCATGAAAGTCTCTGTGTTAAATTTTAAGGGTTGAACATGGCAAGAAATTCCAATCCAGAGAGCATTATACTGATAATGTATGGTGAACTAGGATATGTCAAATCTAAGGCAAAAGTGTCATTCTTATGTTTCACCCACATGTATCCTTTGGAATACTGCGTACTCTTTTAAAAGTTTGATGGGACTGGAAAAGTGCTATTCAGGCATTCTTTACAGCTGACAAGTAGATGCTGATTGCTGATGCCTCACTTTGCAAGCAAGAGACTAATAGCTGTTTAAGAGACAAAAGTTCCTTTTATTATCAATCTGATCTAGCTAAATAGGTCTTCGCTTTTTAATGGATATTAAACTTTGGATCTACTAACGCTGTACCTCGGAGTTCAAAAGGTGAAGTCCATCAGGTAAGCTGAAACGTGAGTAGAACGATGAAAACATGAAATAGATTTGTATTCAATGTGACTTTTATTTATTTTTTTTTTGCAGTACACGGGCCTCTCACTATTGTGGCCTCTCCGGTTGCGGAGCACAGGCTCCGGACGCGCAGGCTCGGCGGCCGTAGCTCACGGGCCCAGCCGCTCCGCGGCACGTGGGATCTTCCTGGACCGGGGCACGAACCCGTGTCCCCTGCATCGGCAGGCGGACTCTCAACCACTGCGCCACGAGGGAAGCCCCAATGTGACTTTTTAAAAGGATCAACATCAAGAGCAGTGTTCTAAAAGTATGGTCTCAGACGGGGAACATCAGTGTCAAGTGGGAATTTGTTAGAAATGCAAATTCTTAGGCTCCACCAGAAACTTGGGGGTGTGGCTCAGCATTCTATTTTAACAGGTCCTTTAGGTGATTTTCTTGCCCCTTAAAGTTGAGAACACTGATCAAGAGCAGGGCTTGGCAAACCACACTCTGTGAACCACATCTGTCTAAGAATGGATTCGCAATGAACATTTGCAATGACTCAAAGATAGGAGACACTAACGTTGAATTCCGACTAAGCAAAATATTATCCCAACAGGAAGAATTCTGATTTTCTCATTAGTAGATGTGTATTGCAAAAAAAAAAAAAAAAAAAAAAATTGTACTTAATTATTATTTTATTATATTTTGAACCCATCAATACAGAAACTGCCAACATTTGGACTTTCCTATATCTTCAGCTTTGCCTGTCGGCCTGCAAAGCTTAAAATATTTATTATCTGGTCCTTTACAGGAAAAGCTTGCCAACCTCTGATTTAGAGAAACAGGAAAACATCTGAAGAAGGTGCTACATATGAAATTCCTCCACTTGTCAATGAAAAGTCACATCAATAAAGCATCCTGGAATTGTCTCCATGCAACGAGGGAGATGACAATAGGGTTGTGATAATGAATTGCATTAAAAACCGACAGCTGCGTATATTTTTACATATTTCGTTTGTCTCTCTCATAGTGATTTTTTAAAATGATAAAAGCTTGATTCTAATTGTAACAATTACCCAAAGCTTAATTAATATATTGCTTAAGGATGTGTGGGTAGTAGACCTAAGAGGGTGGGTTTCATATATAGCTCGATTATCATAATTACAAGCATTCTATTTTCTCATTTACTTAATTGATTGTTATAGCTTTCCAGATGAATTCATGCTGCTGGAAGAAAATTGAATACATTTCTGAGAGGAAAACAAACCAGAAATGGGGCTGTTTAGAAAAGCAAGGTGTCCCAGAATATAATCCACGTGAGCATGAAAAATTGCCCTCGATAATATTTCCTTACCACTTTGGTTAAAAGAGGCATTTTTGTGAAATGAAAAAGAAATGAATGAACAAGTATTACTGATTCAACTACATCTATAATAACACAGGCTCCACTGCCTCTTCAGCCAGAGGTGCCTAGCATTCAAGAAGAATTTTCCATTTAGTCTTCCTTATAGAATCTATTAGTTTGGTACATTAAGTCAACTATTTGTTATGCCTCTTGCAATGACCTCAGTCCTCACCTGGAGGGAGCGTGGCATGAGAGGTGATTTATTCTCTCTCTGAGGTTTATTCCAGAGCACTTCCTCAGCAGTGGCTGCCTGATATGGCAGGCTGGGAAGACTTACGTGTGGGCGTTTTGTGATGAAGACTATTTTTCAGCAGAGACGAGGATGACCTCACCAAGCATGAGGTGAGGAAAAAGAAAACATCAGAGACTTTCTCCCATTGCAAAGCCTTAAATTTTCAGTGCCCGTTACTCTGTTTTGTCATTGTCTTTGTTGTTGCTTATTCCTAACAATCGCCCCCATGAGGTAGATGCTGCTGTTACCTCAATTGACAGATTAGGAAACTGAGGCAACAAAGAATTTTATAACTTCCAGGGTGAACTCAGGTCCTCTGGCTCTAAGAGCCATATTCGTAACCAATACAGCTGCATCTCAAAGGTAAGAACATATACACCCACACACACCCACGTCCTATGCAACGCAGTGTAATTTTTTTAATTTGTTTTCAGATTGGAACTTCCCTCCCTTTCTTATTTTGTTATGATTGACATACTTTAACATTTACCCTTTTGAAGTGTACAGTTAGTTTTGACAAATGCATATGTTCCAGTAACCGCCGTCATAGTCAAGATATAGAACAGTTACATCACCTCCCTCGCAAATTCTCTCACACCGCTTCACAATCAGCCCCCTTCTCTACCCTCTGGCTATCACTGATCTGTTTCCAAACTTCTATTTTACATGAGATTTGCATTTTATTCAGTAGCCATCATATATATGTTTAATGTTTGTTGTCAATCGTGCTTTTGTCTAAGGTAATGTGTTTGTCAGTTCACATTCTCTTGTGTATCAACTTAATTTTTTTGCTTGTTTGATTTTGCTTTGCTTACTTTTGCTTTAAAAATAGGTTTTGTTTAGAAAAAGTTTCTTCGGATAACCCATTATGACAACTTAGTACAAAGAAAAGGAAAAATCTGAAGAGGAAGAAAATAGAGAAGGACAACAAATCTTAAGATAATAGTTAAACAACATGAAAGTACAGGTAAAAGATTCAGGAATTTTAAAATAAACCACCATTGATTTGATAATATCCAAATTTAATGAATATTAATAAGAAGGTGCAAGTCAAAAATCTATAACCCCACTCACTCTGATCTAACCTAACTCACTGGGAACTTTAATAGAGCTTCTATCCTTCAGAGCTCACACACACATTTCTGTGGAGTAGAAAGGACGATCTATAAGCTCAATTATACTTTTTTCCCCTCTTGGAAGCAAAGGATCCTCTGGAGAGGCATCCACCACTTGCGAGCTCATTAAGAAGGCAAGCGGGCTTCCCTGGTGGCGCAGTGGTTGAGAGTCTGCCTGCCGATGCAGGGGACGCAGGTTCGTGCCCCGGTCCGGGAGGATCCCACATGCTGCGGAGTGGCTGGGCTCGTGAGCCGTGGCCGGTGAGCCTGTGCGTCCGGAGCCTGTGCTCCGCAACGGAAGAGGCCACAGCAGTGAGAGGCCCAAGTACTGCAAAAAAAAAAAAAAAAAGAAGGCAAGCGCTCTCTGCACTCGGGGATTTGTCTCAAACCACACTCAGACGAGCTCTGCTTCTGTACCTTCCTGTGCTTCCTTTCTATGGGTTTCTTCAACATATGCTAGTTCACATTTCCTTTAGGAAAAGGTAACTTCACCACTACAAGCTTCTCTTCAGACTTTCTCGGCAGAAGTATCTGAGTTAACTGAAAAGCACGCCATTGGTAACAATGTGCCCCTCCGTCTGGGAGGCCATCCAAGCTACAGGCAGCATGGCTGTGGGAGAGAAACAGAAGGCTGGAGCACGCAGGCCAGCATGAAGGACATGTATGCTCTACAGCAATGCTTCTCAGACGGTAACATGCCTAGTGATTACCTGGGAATCTTGCTAAAATGCAGATTAATAGTTCAGGGTATAACCCAAGGTTCTTATTTTCTTATAAGCTCTCAGACAATGCTGATGCTGCTCGTACATGGACTGCCCTTAGTAGCAAGACTCTAGGATTCAAGGTTAGATTTTAGACAGAGATACCAGCAGTCAATAAGCATTTGTGGGGCTTCCCTGGTGACGCGGTGGTTAAGAATCCGCCTGCCAATGCAGGGGACATGGGTTGGAGCCCTGGTCCAGGAAGATACGACACGCCGCAGAGCAACTAAACCCGTGCGCCACAACTACTGAGCCTGCGCTCTAGAGCCCACAAGCCACAACTACTGAAGCCCGCGCACCTAGAGCCCGTGCTCCACAACAAGAGAAGCCACCGCAATGAGAAACCCACGCACCGCAACGAAGAGTAGTCCCCGCTCGATGCAACTAGAGAAAGCCCACGTGCAGCAAAGAAGACCCAATGCAACCAAAAATTTTTAAAAATTAAGTAAATAAATTTATTTTTAAAAAAAGCCTCTGTTATGGACTGCACTAGGGGCTTTGGTGTATATAGCCTCTTTAAATCTTCACAAAAACTTGTTGGGAGGTGTTAAAGATTGAGTGAGGTTTGACTCTCTGGTATAGTCTTAGGTTAGAAACTCATTCTTTTTACTTCTCGTATATAGTTTTTCTCTAAGTCCTTATGGGATAAGGTTGAGGTCCTTAGAGGAAGCAATACACCCAAGAAACAAAAACAATGGGAAGCAAAATACCGCACTATTATTTCACTGGTACAGTGCCCAGTAGCCCAATACAGGATTCTATCTTAAAACCAAGTTGCAACTCATAACTTAGGTCCAGATCAAAGATGGCTTCATCTGCTCACCAACCACCAAATGCTTACCAAGCCTAAGGAAAAGAATACTATACCGCAGGTAGAGGAAAGCACGTACGGCCAGGCTACAGGGCTCCTGGTACTGGAGCACAGAGACAACAGGAACAGAAGAAAAGCAGCAGAGAGAGAAACACACACATATGTCATCTGCCAACAAACAGTGACCCTCAAACAGGCATAAATGTGGCCTGACCATCATCTTGGAATATGGCCATTCAGAGGAGCAATGTTTAGGGTGAGAGGAAGGAAGTTTTTCTGGCATGGAATCAGAAACTAGGTGGTCCCTCCTAAGTAAGGAATCCAGCATTTATTATTGGTACCACTTTGGAGATGAGGAATCCAGGAGTCAAAGTAAGAGACTTCTCCTGGGTCCAAAATTGGTAACCAGAAAGATAGTATTCAAACTCTAGGTCTTTTGGCTGGAGTCCAAATGCTTTTTCCCATTATATCATACTCTTTATTCCATTTGCAATTTTGGAAACAAAGGAGAGGGAAAGCCTGGCTTTAAAGGTTAGACGTAGCATTATATCCAAGACCAAAAGGGCAGTGCTTGAAAGTCAATATACCAAAAAGACCCAGAGCCCAGAGAGTATGCAGATAGCTGAGAAGATAGCCTCAGAATCTAGGCAAGAGTCAGAGAAATAGGTTCAGAACATCCATCAGAATTACTTACTATCAAGTGGCAAAAACAGAGAAGCAGATTTTTCAGGCAGAAACTCTCATCCGGGAAAACTTTTAACTGCCCTGTCCTGGGTTGGCTACAGGTTTCTCAGAGGGAGGGCTGTAACTCTGCTTTGAATCTGGAAGCGACCCAGATCAGATGCAGCCACAAATCACATAAATGTTTCCCAACAAGAACATCAAGCACAGTTTGCAAAGGCTTTGCATGTGCTTTTTTATTTCCAAGTCAAACGGAGGGAGGAGAAAATGACTCTAAAGTGACAAAGGAGAAGTCAGCAACAGAGACAATGAGGACTTTGAAAGGAGACCGGGAGCAAAGAGCAGGAAGAAAGGGAAGAGAAGAGAAAGCAGTTAACTCAGGTGAGGTGGAAGGTCGGGGAAGGGTCACACCTGTTTTCATTTTATGTTGACCAATGCTTTTTGCTTTTGCTTTTGTGAAAAGTATCTAAGTGTCATAGATTTCAATCCATTTTCCAGCAAATTATCTTGCAGCTAGAGAATTAAAGAAAAAGGAGGGGAGCAGGGAGACTCCCCAGAGGCAGTTTTCAATCGTGCTTTTTTCTAAGGTAATGTGTTTGTCAGTTCACATTCTCTTGTGTATCAGTTTGATGTTTTGCTTGTTTGTTTGTTTTGCTTTGCTTACTTTTGCTTTAAAATTATTCTCAGTTCTGATGCCCATACCAGAAATGCTACATTCTTTTGCATTAAATTTTGTAGGATTGCTATGGACTGGATCACAGAAATTAGACCTGCTTGGATTTCCATGGGCCTGGATTAAGTATTAAGTGAAATACCTAACATTTTAAGTAGAGAAAGAGATGGTTAGTTATTTTTTTCTCCACACTAGAAAGCAGGTATAACCTAGAGCAACCTAGGTTTAAAGTCAATGTAAAGAGACTCACATTAAGTTTCTGATAAACTATAAAACCAATTTTAGTTGAGAAAGCTGTCATTTTGCTTCCTTACCCTTGGGGAGAGGCAGAATGTTGATGGAAAAGTCCATGAAGGCATATTCATTGATTCAACTATTCACTCAATGTATATTCCTTGAAGGCTGACTAGGAACCAGATGCACTGTTAGCACAAAGTGTTATACATTTTAGGAGCAGATTTTCCAGTATTCTTTCAAAGCTAAAGCTTCTTTGTTACTCAGAATCAGAATATGCTTAGAATTCCTAATCCCTGGTTGCCTTAGTAGGAGATCCTTCACTTTAAAAGGACTTGTGATCCCATGATCATCAAGGCAGAATTGTTTATAGCTTGGTTTATGGAATCAGCATTATGAATAAACCTAATGCGTTAGAATAAAGGTTAGTGTCTGGCAACCAGAAAAGAAATATAGCAATGCATATATAGTCCTACATGTTTGTCTCTCAAATGCTCAATCCATTCTCATAGCAACAAATTTTGTCTTCGAGCCCCAGCCCCAAACAGGAAACAGTAGGTTTAATTTACATTATGTGCTGATACTTTTGTTTCTTCAAACAAAGGGAAGATTACCAGGACTTTAAACAGGTTTAATAATTGAAGATGAAAACGTACTTCTGTGAAATTAAGAGAAGCAGATGGCACAATGGGTAATAGAATTTGCTGAAAAGCTTTGAGGAAGCAGACCTGTCCCAGCTCCCTGTCCTGAGTCAACAGCCATGCCCAATGTGTATTCACAGCTATGTATGTGCAACTGGACATGGTTTGAAATCTCCAGACCGTTCAGCAGTTGCCCCACCAGGGCTGAGGCACCTCTCAGCTTGACTGATCTCCACCTACATACAAAGTAAGTGCTTGTTTAAAGTCTCTCCTACAGTGAGGTAGCCACTCCATGGTCTGGGATGATCTCCCCAATGCACACCTCTATTTTACCCAAACTTCAAGACTCAGGTCAAATATTGCTCATTGATGTTCTTGATTGCCTTTCCATAATTCAAAGAAAGGTGCAGGTGTGGGCAAATCATATATTATGAGAGTTGAGAGACTTCTCAAAATAAAAATCCTTCAGAAGTGCATTTGATGATGCCATGTAATCTCCCTAAATATGAAGTTCACCCAATATAATGCTAAAGTCACAAATACCCTCTAGTATCAATCCACCGGAGTAAGGGGAAGATTCCCTGGATCATTGCCCTTCATGTTGAAAGAGCTGATGAGCTCCTTTAGAATGGATCAAACAATGATTTCCAACCTTAGACTTTGCAGAAATTATTTATCTTCTCCCAAATTTTGTTAATCTTTCAAAGAACAAGTCTGGGGTTCATTTATTTTTCTCTATTGATTTTATTTACCTATTTTATTTTATTTTTTTATTTTTTTATTTTTTGCCATACACGGGCCTCTCACTGTTGTGGCCTCTCCCGTTGCGGAGCACAGGCTCCGGACGCACAGGCTCAGCGGCCATGGCTCACGGGCCTAGCCGCTCCGTGGCATGTGGGATCTTCCCGGACCGGGGCACGAACTTGGGTCACCTGCATCGGCAGGCGGACTCTCAACCACTGAGCCACCAGGGAAGCCCTATTTTCCTATTTTATTGATTTCCACCCTGGTCTGTATTATTTCTATCCTTCTGCTTACTTTAGGTTTAATTTTTTTGTTTGTTTTTTGCTTCATTTTGTCTTTTTTTCTTTTAAGTTTCTTTTGGTGAAGTTTAGATGATTCATGTTAGACCTACCTTCTTTTCTGATATAGCCTTCTTTGGGTTATATATTTCCCCTAGGCCATTGCATTAGCTGCATCCTATAAATTCTGATATGGTTTGTTTTTGTTTTCATTCAGTTCAAAATGTTTTCTAATATCCCTTGTGATTTTTTTTTGACTCATATGTTATTTAGAAGTGTATTGTTTAATTTTCAAATATTTAAAGAGTTTCCAATGTCTTTCTATTGTTGATCTCCAGTTAAGTTTCATCATGGTTGGCAAACATACTTTGAATGATTTCATTTATTTTAAATCTATTGTGATTTACTGTTTTGTAGCTGCATATATAGTCTATCCTGGAAGGTTTCCATGTGCACTTGAAAATAGTTTATATTTGACTGTTATTTATCATTTTATTCTCTCTTTATTGATATTCTCTATTTATTAGACCATTGTTCTCATAGTTCACTTCTTTAGACATAGCTTTCTTTGATTCTTTAAACATATTTATTATAGCTGATTTAAAGTCTTTGTCTAGTATTCATCATCTGGGCTTCCTTAGGGACAGTTTCTATTGAGTGTTTTGTTCCTCCACATGGGTAATACTTTCCTATTTCTTTATACGTCTCATAATTTTCTGTTGAAAACCGGACATTTTAAATAATACAGTGTGCCAGTTCTGGAAATTAGATTTCTCCCCCCTCCTCAGGGTTTGTTATTATTGCTGTTTGTTGTGGTAGTTATTAACTATTTCTTTGTTTAGTGATCTTCCTGGACTAACTTTGTAAAGTCTATATTCTCTGTTGTATTGGCCACTGAAGTCTCTAATCAGTAAGGTTAGTGGCCAACTAGTGATTAGATAGAGACTTCTTTCTTTTGAAAATCTTGGGGTTCTTTTTTGGGGGTTTTTGTTTTTTGTTTTTTTTTGTTTTTTGGATAGAGGTTTCTTTAAATGCCTTGAACCAATATGTCTTCCAGCCTTTGCAAAGGGACTGTATGTGTGCATGCTTGGCCATGCTTTCAGTGCTCTGCAAAGCTGTTTACAACTCTACCTTTGCCTTCACTTTCTGCTTGCACAGAGATTCTGAGTTAGCTAGAGTTATGACCATCAGGCCTTCTTAAGTCTTTCCTGGGCAAATACATAGCCTGGTACATATGCGTGGCCTTTTTGACTCCCAGGAATACACCAGAACTACTTTTCAAAGCCCCCTATGGACATTTCATTCTCCAGGATTTCTTTGAAGAATTTGGTCAGCCTCTTGTTAGTCCTACTGGTAACACTGTCTCAGGCAGCTATGATGTTAAACAGTTGCCACTGATTGTATTTGACAAATGCTCTATGGGTAGGGCTGTTTTCACAGAGTGAGATCCATGTCAGTTGCAGTAAGGCAAGCCCTGAGAATGGAGTCCATCAGCAAGTTGCCAAGCAGGTCAAATAGTGACAGCTCTCTGGTTATGGGGTATTTGGGGAGTTCCAAACGCATCGTGAGTTTCTGGGCTGCTGGTTTCCACAGCTACCATAGTTGTTTTCAAGACTATTGCAGAGCTAGGGAGAGGTAGATAAGACTGGCAAATTAATACCCCACAAAGCTTGCTGTTCTTATAAAGGTCCAGCCATATTTCCTAAATAAAAACTCCTCAGATCGTTGTAAGGCTTTAGTTAATTTACAGAGCCCTGATAAAGTTCATTTTGACAGTTGAGAGTTTTTTCTAATATTCTCACTGCTTTCATGGAGGAGCAGATTTTCAGAGGTCCTTATTCTACTATTCTGGAAAATGACTGTTGACAGTTCTTTGATTCATTCTCTCATTCACACAGTAACTGATAAAGGAGTGCTTTTTCATTCAACAAATATTTATGGTTATTTAGTATATGCCAAAAATTATTGTGCTAGGTATAGCTGAAACACAGTGTTAGAAGGTGGACAGCTGTAGAATATAGGGAGTAACTTAAAGGTTTTAAAGCAGAATAGGTAGTGGTAGTGGGGTATTCAAGGTAGTGGCAGTGGAGCTTGGATTAGACTGAAGAGTCATGTTTGGATTCAAATAGAATAGGTATAGATGACCACTTAAGTGCAAGACGGAGGGAGCAGGTGGAACAGCATTTTCAGCATTCCTTTGTCAGAGTTCCCCCTTGTCAATACGATTTGTCAGTATCCTTTGTAACATAGATGTTCTCATATACAATACAATAGTCTAGGTGTGCTCAGTGGTCCATCATCCCTAAACCACCTAAGCTTGGGATAGCTAGACTCATATTAAGCCTGCAATCAACTCAAACGTCCACCTTTTTTTCCCCATAAATGAACTCTTGCCTCTTCCTTTGTTACTCTGACTGAAGGAATGTGTGGGGAAGGGGAAGACAGGGAGGTATAGGTGGCTGCTCAGATCATTAGATGATCTTCATTCAATAGTGTTTATTCTTAATTAGCCATAGTGAGATTTTAATTTTTTAAACCTTCTTACAGAAAGTGTGAAAAAGAAAAAAATATCAGCTATTAATCACACCATTCTAATGCAATTATTATTATTCTATATGATCCCTTTAGATAATTTTCCTGTGTCTATTTTACTTATTAGTAATATTTGCCATGCAATCTGGAATCTTATCTTTGTTACTTAAAATTATAAACATTTTTTGTGTGTGTTGTTCTGCTCTTTGTATATGTTATTTTTAGTGGATACATTACATTTCTGCTGGGGAATGTGTTTTAATTTAATTAAAATGTCTACTACTATCAGACATTTCTGTCAGAGTGGCTCATCATTCCAAGAAGACTGAGAATCACTGGGTTAGTAAATTGTATATGAAAATTGTTTATTATTTTCAGCTTTCTAAATAGAATTGCTACCTATCAGAAAAAGCACTAAGTTCACTAGGACCCATGAAGAGGGAAACATAGCCTGTGGTTCTCTTGCAGAACAGAGCACATCTCTGGTGCTTTGGCGGCAGCCATTCTACCATGCACTTAGGCTTCTCCAATGAAAGCCTAATTCAGCAAATATCAGGTTTTGGCATCTAGAGGAAGCACTCTTCTAGCTACACAGAGCGCACCAGCATCTTCAGATCCTCACATTGATTTCAGCTTCCCTCTTAGGGACCTAGATGGGTCTTTATTTCTCACAGACAAAAAGGAATCAAACACCTGTGTTTAAGCAGGAACATTTACGTGGTCTAGGCAGCTATCTGCCACAGTCTCCTCAAAGTTTATTTTATTCTATTCCCAGGAAAATAGACTGTGGAATTGGTTAAGAAGAGTCCTGTTCACAGTACCCAGCACAGCCTCTTTACATGCAAAGCCTTATTCAGTTTATTTTGAAATAAGCTCATGCTTGGAAGGGCTGCTTTACTAAAAGCTGGGAAATGAAAGAGACAGTAGCAGATGCTCACTTGCAGGTCCAAAAAGAATAAAGTGATCAAAATACCCTGCCAGCCTCCTTTATTAGATAATTAGCTGTTCTCCTCCTATATCAATTGTCAGGCAGCCAAAAGAGGTGTAAGTTTCCTTTCCCCAATTCCCGTTTCACATGCACCCACGTTTTGTGTGACTACACAGAAACAAGCCAGAAGCTGTCTTTTCTTTGGCCTAAATAAACTCCATCTTCAAAGACTTACCCTCCCACACAGAGGTTTGGGGTGAGCCTGGGTGCATAACCCAAAGAGAGTCTCACTTTTGTTGAGATGAATGGAAGCGAGTAAGTTCAGGACTGAAAGGGGCCGTTGAGATCATCTAGTCCAGCGAGTTTCAAATGCCATTCATTTGCCAGTCTAGCTGATTACGAAAAACTTACCACTGGAGCTTTTAATAATACAGGTGAGGGCTTCCCTTGTGGAGCAGTGGTTGAGAGTCCGCCTGCCGATGCAGGGCACGCGGGTTCGTGCCCCGGTCCTGGAAGATCCCACATGCCGCGGAGCGGCTGGGCCCATGAGCCATGGCCGCTGAGCCTACGCGTCCGGAGCCTGTGCTCCGCAACGAGAGAGGCCACAACAGTGAGAGGCCCGCGTACCGCAAAAAAATATAATAATAATACAGGTGATCACACCTCAACTCCAAGGATTCTAACAATGGGACGACATTGATGGATGATTCTTCTGTTTGGCCATGTTTGCAAGCCATTTTTAAATGAGAAAATGGAGGCCCAGAGAGAATGATATTCAATCAGTTATTCAGTCAGTTATCAGGTATCTGTCAATCAGCTATCGACAGAAGTGAATCAAAATTCCCAGTCCTAGTTTTTCCATTCTATTGCACTGTCTTCCTAAAATTATAACTACAGGCTAAGTGCCTTCAGATACATTGAGGGTTCACAGAATAAAGCTCTAATGAGTTAAATGATCACTCATTTTGAGAGCAAAGCACTGTTTTCCTAAGTAAAGAAGAGCCCCAGTGACTAATTATTTAACCACAGAATTCTAGTTAAAATGCCTTTTACATTTCCTAGGCTCTTCCCTATTACCTCAGCACAGCCTCACCTACGTGAGACGAGGAAGAGGGTTGGGGAAATCTACTTGTTTCCTTAGTAAATATTTAAAAGTAAGTCTAAGCACCTCCTAATATATCAGATTGTGCTGGGTCCTAGGAATATAGCTAGTGAACAAAAGAGACATAGGCCCTACCATAATGAAGCTTACAGTTTAGAGAGTGTTAACGATAATCAAACAGGCAATTTGCTATTGAGTATGGTGAGTGTTTTATGACAAGTGGATTATTAGGGAGTTGCCAAAATTTTAGAGCCTTTATACAATTACAAAGGAATGATTTTGACCAACAGATATTTCCTATTGATTCAAAATGGTCAAAGAAAATTAAGGATATGAATATATTCATAAGTGGGTAAAATTATAGCAGTTCAAATCCCCCAACCAGTGCTTATGGTAGAGTGAAGAGATTGGCAAATCCTTTTCTCAAAAAACAGCTATAAAGCTCAATCAAATTCTCATAAACATCCATTCCAGGGTTCTGGAAATTAACTAAAGGCAACGAACAAATTGAGGAATGTTGATTCACAAAAAGCTGCTAGAGCTCTATACAAGAACAGAGGGAATCTGTGGCGTTCTTTCCTGGGATGGTTCAGTCAGTGTGGTAATTTTGCCAGGGTGAGGCTAGCCATGAAAAGCAAGAGCTTTGTTGCTGGAGGGACTCACTTGATTTGGAGTAGAAAGTGAAAACCCATGTTTCACCAGGCAATTATAAAAGTAGCCGTATTGGTAATCAGCAACTGTGCTAAGTTAAGTTAGTTGCTCTGCTAGCCTGAAGTTGCAGTTCCGGCTGGGGAGGATAGTGTGACCAGAGACAATGCAGGACTTTAATGGAGAGATTTTGGAACAACACTATTATTAATAGCTGACTTCTCATCTGAAACAGTGGAGACCAAAAGGCACTGCAATGACGTTCAAAATTCTTTTTGAAAAAGTCAGTGAATATATCTATATCTAGCAAAACTATCCTTCAAAAATAAAGATGAAATAAAAACATGCCTAGATGAATAAAAACTGAGCTACTTTGCTGGCAGTCTTGCCTTACAAGAATACTCGAGTGCTTCTCAAGGACAGGAAATGGTACCAGATGTTAAGGAGGTTCTACAGAAAGAAATGAAAACTACTAACAGCCTGTACAAATATTTGTCCTTCTCTTAATTACTTTAAAAGATATAACATTTGAACAATTCAAAAATGGAATTAAGAAAACAGTTCATTTACAATAGCATCAAAAAGAATACTTTGGGGACTTCCTTGGTGGTCCAGTGGTTAAGACTTCGCCTTCCAAAGCAGCGGGTGTGGATTCGATCCCTGGTCCGGGGAGCTAAGATCCCACATGCCTCAGGGCCAAAAATCCAAAACACAAAACAGAAGCAATATTGTAACAAATTCAATAAAGACTTTAAAAATGGTCCACATCAAAAAAAAAAAATGTTTTTAAAAAGAATACTTTGGAATAAATTTAACAAAAGTAGTACAAGATCTGTATACTGAGAACTACAATGAATTACTGAGATAAATCAAGAAGATCTTTAAAAACAGAGAGGCTTTCCATGTACATGGATTAGAAGATTCAATATTCAAAATCCCAGCAGGTTTTAACATTTTTTTTCAATTGACAACCTAAGATTTACATGGAAATGCAAAGAACCCAGAAGAGCCAAGACAGTTTTGAAGGGAAAAAAAACCAGGAAAAACCTGAAGGATTTACATCACCCAATTCCAAAACTGACTACAAAGTATATCAAGATGGTGGGGTACCTGTGTAAGGATAGAAATATAGATCGATGGAATAGAATTGAGGGTTCAGAAATAAATCCTTACATTTACAGTCCAATGATGTTCAGAAAAGGGGCCAAGACAATTCAGTAGGGAAAGAATAATCTTTTTTAAAAATGATCTTCAACAGTAAGATATCCTCTGGCAACAAAAAAGATTTTACCTCACTGATACCTCACACCACACACAAAAATTCATTCAAAATGGATCATAGATCTTAATGTAAGAGCTAAAAGTCTGGTCTGAAAAAAAATGAATCTAAGAATTACCAAATTGGAATGTCATTTTTGTTGTGTCCAGAAGACACTGTCACCTGGGAATCCAGGAACACTCAAACCCTTCCCCATTAACATTACCTAGGGAAGACGAAAGCACAAGGGACAACAGCTGAAGAAAGTCACAGCACCATCTTACGATTAACGTGGGTATGAGCCCCAAATCTGAATGATGAAAACTCTGGTAAACTGAATCGGAGAGCCTGGAATTGAACCCCCCTTCTTTAATTGGTATGTTCCCCAGGTTAAATGATCAATGATCTCATCCAAACTGGCTTAAGAAGAAAGAATTTATTGGGTTGTAAGTGAGAAGTTCAAGGGTGGGCCTGGATTCAGTGATGCTTTGTCCTGTAGCACAGTCCCCAGGTATCTTTCCATCCATATCATAACACACCCCTGTGTATTGGCTCCATTCTCAGGTAGGCTGTCCCTTTGTGACTGATGATGGCCACCAGAAGTTCCAACCTAACATCTTCCGATCTCAAGTCCAGTGGAAAAGAGCCCTTTCCTAACAGTCTCAGAAATTGTCTCGTTGCTGAAACAAACACTGAGGCCAGGGTGGTGCAACGCTGTGATCGCCCAGGCCTGAGGCACTTGCTCCAGGGGGTGGGAGCTCCAGCCAACAAATATAAGTGGATGGTGGGAAAGAGGGTAGCTTCCCAGAGATAAACTGGATAACTGTTTCCAGGAGGAGAGTGAATGGGTGCTAGGAAGTAAAAACAACAGAGGTTTCCACTACAACCTTATTCTTCTAAGCTAATAATTTTCCCTTTGTTTCATGCAAGATACAACTAGAAAACATCAATCAGATCCAGAGGGAGGAGAAAAAGCAATAAAAAGTACATTTGAAAATCAAACTTAAAAAAAAAAAGAACAAGAGATTGGTTCAAGAAGGCTGAGTAGAAGGACGTGCTCTCACTCGCTCCTGCGAGAACACTGGAATCACAACTAACTGCTGAACAATCATCGACAGGAAGGTGCTGGAACTCACCAAAAAAGATACCCCATGTTCAAAGACAAAGGAGAAGCCACAGTGAGACAGTAAGAGGGGTGCAATCACAATAAAATCAAATCCCATAACTGCTGGGTGGGTGACTCACAAGCTGGAGAATACTTATACCACAGAAGTCCACCCACTGGAGTGAAGGTTCTGAGCCCCATGTCAGGCTTCCCAACCTGGGGGTCCAGCAATGGGAGGAGGAATTCCAAGAGAATCACACTTTGAAGGCTAGTGGGATTTGATTGCAGGACTTCAACAGGACTGGGGGAAACAGAGACTCCACTCTTGGAGGGCACACACAAAGTAGTGTGTGCACTGGGACCCAGGGGAAGGAGCAGTGACAGCATAGGCAACTGAACCAGACCTACCTGGTAGTGTTGGAGGGTCTCCTGTGGTGGGGGCTGGGGGGCGGTGGAGGGGGTGACTGTGGCTCACTGTGAGGACAAGGACACTGGCAGCAGAAGTTCTGGGAAGTACTCCTTGGCGTGAGCCCTCCCAGAGTCAGCCATTAGCCCCACCAAAGAGCCCAGGTAAGCTCCAGTGCTGGGTTGCCTCAGGCCAAACAACCAACAGGGAGGGAACCCAGCCCCACCCATCAGCAGTCAAGTGGATTAAAGTTTCACTGAGCTCTGCCCACCACAGCAACATTCAGCTCTACACACCACCAGTCCCTCCCATCAGGAAACTTGCACAAGCCTCTATAGCCTCATCCACCAGAGGGCAGACAGCAGAAGCAAGAAGAACTACAATCCTGCAGCCTGTGGAACAAAAACCACATTCACAGAAAGATAGACAAGATGAAAAAGGCAGAGGGCTATGTACCAGATGAAGGAACAAGATAAAACCCCAGAAAAACAACTAAATGAAGTGGAGATAGGCAACCTTCCAGAAAAAGAATTCAGAATAATGATAGTGAAGGTGACCCAGGACCTCGAAAAAGAATGGAGGTAAAGATCAAGAAGATGCAAGAAATGTTTAACAAAGGCCTAGAAGAATTAAAGAACAAACAAACAGAGATGAACAATACAATAACTGAAATGAAAACTACACTAGAAGGAATCAATAGCAGAATACCTGAGACAGAAGAATGGATAAGTGGACCAGGAAGACAGAATGGTGGAATTCACTGCTGTGGAACAGAATAAAGAAAAAAGAATGAAAAGAAATGAAGACAGCCTAAGAGACCTCTGGGACAATGTTAAATGCAACAACATTCTCATTATATGGGTCCCAGAAGGAGAAGAGAGAGAGGAAGGACCTGAGAAAATATTTGAAGAGATTATAGTTGAAAACTTCCCTAACATGGGAAAGGAAATTGCCACCCAAGTCCAGGAAGCTCAGAGAGTCCCATACAGAATAAAAACAAGGAGAAACACGCCAAGACACATAGTAATCAAATTGGCAAAAATTAAAGACAAAGAAAAATTATTGAAAGCAGCCAGGGAAAAGATTACTCTACCCAGCAAGGATTTCATTCAGATTCGATGGAGAAATCAAAAGCTTTACAGACAAGCAAAAGCTAAGAGAATTCAGCACCACCAAACCAGCTCTACAAAAAATGCGAAAGGAACTTCTCTAAGTGGGAAACACAAGAGAAGAAAAGGATCTAAAAAAACAAACCCAAAACAATTAAGAAAATAGTCATAGGAACATACATATCGATAATTACCTTAAACGTGAGTGGATTAAATGCTCCAACCAAAAGACACAGGTCACTGAATGGATACAAAAACAAGACCCATCGGTATGCTGTCTACAAGAGACCCACTTCAGACCTAGGGACACATACAGACTGAAAGTTAGGGGTTGGAAAAAGATATGCAAATGGAAATGGAAATGGAAATCAAAAGAAAGCTGGAGTAGCAATACTCATATCAGATAAAATAGACTTTAAAATAACGAATGTTAGGGCTTCCCTGGTGGCGCAGTGGTTCAGAGTCTGCCTGCCGATACAGGGGACACGGGTTCATGCCCCGGTCCGGGAAGATCCCACATGCCGCGGAGCGGCTAGGCCCGTGAGCCATGGCCGCTGAGCCTGTGCATCCGGAGCCTGTGCTCCGCAGCGGGAGAGGCCACAACAGTGAGAGGCCCGCATACCGCACAAAAAACAAAAACATAAAATAAAGAATGTTACAACAGACAAGGAAGGACACTACGTAATGATAAAAGGATCAATCCAAGAAGAAGATATAACAATTATAAATATATATGCACCCAACATAGGAGCACCTCAATACATAAGGCAACTGCTAACAGCTATAAAAGAGGAAATCGACCATAACACAATAACAATGGGGGACTTTAACACCTCACTTACTTACACCAATCGACAGATCATCCAAACAGAAAATTAATAAGGAAACAAGCTCTAAATGACACAATAGACCAGATAGATTTAATTGATATTTATAGGACATTCCATCCAAAAACAGCAGATTACACTTTCTTCTCAAGCGCGCGTGGAACACTCTCCAGGATAGATCACATGTTGGGTCACAAATCAAGCCTCAGTAAATTTAAGAAAATTGAAATCATATCAAGCATCTTTTCTGACCACAACGCTATGAGATTAGAAATGAGATTAGAGTTACAGGGGAAAAAATGTAAAAAACACAAACACATGGAGGCTAAATAATACGTTACTAAATAACCAAGAGATCACTAAAGAAATCAGAGAGGAAATCAAAACATACCTAGAGACAAATGACAATGAAAACAACAATGATCCAAAACCTATGGGATGCAGCAAAAACAGTTCTAAGAGGAAAGTTTATAGCTATACAAGC